>CM060947.1:81936145-82018645 GCA_030765055.1 Mantis religiosa
AGTCGGGCGAGGATGAGTACGCGAGACATCTAGCGCCCACGGGAGACAACCACTGGACCAGCGAGTGGAGGGTTGTGCCACCTGCAGGTAGGTCAAAGAAGTGCTACTCCGAAGTTACCAAGGCAAACCAAGAGTGGCGCCAGTTGAATGTGTCACACGGAAAAAAAACTTATAAAATGTTTGTGAAATCAAAAAACAACCAGAGTGTCGAGTACACTAAGACTCTACTCAAGTCGAAAGTTAACCCTGCAAAAATGAAAGTCGGTATATCTGCGCTAAAAACGCTAAAAAACGGGCAGTTACTTTTGGAATCAGAAAGCCAAGGTGAACTCAAAAAAGTTTGTGAAGCAATAACTGAAACATGCGGGTTAGAACACGAAAGTTATTTGCCGAAGCTCAGGAATCCCAGGATCATTATATTTAATGTTCCAGAGGATATTACCATAGACAATGCAACAGAAGCCATAGTCAATCAGAATTCAGATCTGAATTTAAGCGAAAGTGACATAATTCCTAAATTCGTGTTTGCAGATAGAAGGAAAAACAAGAATTTGGTAATAGAAGTCACGTCACAAGTTCGCAGGTGCATTTCGGGCAGGAAACTTAAATTAGGCTGGCACATATGTAATAGTGACGACTACCTATCAGTTACACGTTGCCATAATTGCTGTAAATACCACCATAGAGCCCAGGAATGCACAGGGGAACAAGTATGTCCACATTGCTCTGGAAATCATAAAATGAAAGAATGCCAAGCACCTAAAGAAAACCATCGATGCATCAATTGCACAAATTATAACAAATACAATGGATCGATGCCGATAAGTGAGAACCATTCATCGCTTGATAAAAGCTGCTCATGCTATAAAACTGCCCTGAAGAAGAATATGGAAAGAATCGACTATTAACATGGATGGTCTCGCGGACAGAGGAAAGAATTATCTACGATGTGTACAGGTTAATTTGCAACACAAAAGAGCAGCAATGAATAATATTATATATAATATGAACAACAGTAGCATTGACCTCGCCTTTATACAAGAACCTTACACCATACACAGTAATGTAGCGGGAGTGCCTAAATCTCTAAGAATCTATGAGAGTGGAAACGGAAGGAAAAGGTCAGCACTGCTTATAAATAAAAAAGACATAGATGCCATTCTTATTACACAGCTCTCTGACGAAGACACTGTCGTCGCAGAAATAACGTACAAAAGAATGAAGTTTTACGCAGCTTGTTTATATTTCGAATCCACACAAGATATCGAGGTAAATTTGACGACAATAGAACGAATTACAAACTATACAAAGGGGAGTGGTTTACTTATAGCAGCCGACAGTAATGCCAGAAGTTAAACGTGGTATGACGTCACAACAAATCACAGGGGGACAGCAATGGAAGATTTTCTAACAGTGTCCAACTTAAACATAGTGAATACTAGGTCGGAGCCTACATTTGAAACTAGAAGAGGCAGCAGTTATGTCGACCTAACTATTGTTAACAACAAGTTGTTAAGGCATGTCAGTGAGTGGACCTGTGGCTCCGTAGAAAGCTGCTCTGACCACAAGGTTTTAACTTTCAAACTCACAAAGCAGATTGAAAACACATCTACAATTGGAATCGATCACACGAGAGCAAAGTATATAGTAAGGAATGAAGATTTCGAGAAATTCGACAATATTTTCCTTTCCACGGTGATATCTAAATTCAGTTGTCATTATAATGAAGAGAACTTGCAGAAATTAGATCAGGAACTAAGCAGCACAGTGGCAAGTAAAACTGAAGCAGAGGAAATGGCAAACCTCGCCTTTTCATGTATCATAACAGCTAGTAATGCAACCTTCAAAGTTTCAACAGGTGCTAAACAGGCGATAAAAAGGAAGACGGTATCTTGGTGGACAGACGAACTTACTATATTAAGAAAAAGGGCAAATGCACTGCGGAGGAGATACCAAAGAACTGTCACCGGCGAAAATCTACGACAGGAGAGGAAAGAAAAATATCTGGATGGGAAAAGGGAATACGAAAGGAAAATGAGAGATGCAAAACTGAAATCATGGAAAGCGTTTTGCACAATAAGTGACGATGCCAATCCTTGGGGTTTAGTATATAAAATAGCTTCCGGCAAACTCCGAACTGGTGTGAGATTGACTACATTACAAAAAGACGATGGAACATTTACCACAGATACTGAAAATACAATCAAGCATATGTTAGAGCACTTTGTACCCGAAGACAATCAAGATAGTGACAACGAATTGCACAAACAAATTAGGAAAGAAATTGAAGAACCCATAAATACTAATGATGATAAACCTTTAACAACTGCAGAAATCATCATTAATATGCAAAAATTAATTCCAAAGAAATCTCCTGGGAAGGACTGCCTATCTAGCGACATAATTACAAGAGCTTTTCAACATCTCCCTCTATTCTTCACGCAAGTATACAACGCGTGTTTAAAGAAGGGATGCTTTCCAAAAGATTGGAAGCAGTCTATTGTCATTCCAATAATTAAGCCCGGAAAAGAAGACTGCCAAGACGCATCAAAATACAGACCAATAAGCCTATTAAATATCGGAGGTAAACAACTAGAAAAACTGATGATTGACAGAATACTACACCATATGTACAGCAATAATTTGTTACACAACAACCAGTTTGGATTTACCCCCCAAAGGGGAGCAGTTGACGCTGCAATGGAAGTTAAATCTTTCATCGATAAATGCTTGAAGTCAAAACAATGCATAGTAGTCACTAGTCTTGATTTCAAAGGTGCCTTTGATGCAGCTTGGTGGCCTAGTATACTCAAGAATCTAAGACAGCTTAAATGCCCTAAGAATTTATATAATTTAGCAGTGAATTACTTCAGCAACAGAAGAGCAGTATTTTCAGTGAACAACTATACAGCAGAAAGAGAAGTACAGAAAGGCTGCCCACAAGGATCATGCTGTGGTCCAGGCTTC
Source organism: Mantis religiosa (assembly GCA_030765055.1). Lineage (NCBI taxonomy): Eukaryota > Metazoa > Arthropoda > Insecta > Mantodea > Mantidae > Mantis > Mantis religiosa. The sequence goes on from CM060947.1 coordinate 81,939,113, forward strand.
TGGAACATAATGTACAATTCGATGCTGAATTTAGAATATGATCACCGGACAAGAGTGATCGCCTTCGCAGACGACCTGGTAGTAATGACAAGAGGAGCATACAAATCAGAAGCAGAGAGCGTGGCAAATCACGATCTTAGAAAAATCCAAAAATGGGCTGATGATAACAAAATTCAATTTAACCAAAAGAAATCTAAGGTTCTATTTATCACAAGAAGAAGAAATGTAGATAGGGACGTCAACATATTTTTGAATCATCATAAACTTAACCAAGCCGAAGAAATAAAATACCTCGGAATATATTTAGATAGCAAATTTAACTTCAACGCGCACATTGAATATACTGCAGATAAATCAATCTCGTTGGTTCATATGCTAGCAAGAACAGCAAAGCTACAATGGGGGCTAGGTCACAAAGCACTTAAGACAATCTATGAAGGTGCTATAGTCCCTGTCTTGACATACGGAGCTCCTATATGGATAGATGCGATACGGAAGAATAAAAATATTGCAAAATATAGAAGAATTCAAAGATTAATCAACATAAAAATGACGAAAGCATATAGAACTCTCTCGTATGATGCATCGTGCGTACTAGCTGGAGTATGTCCTATAGAAATAACTATAGAGGAAAAACTCCAAATATATCTGGCAACAAAAAGTCACATAGCAGACTTCGACAAACCATTAGAAGTAAAACACTGGCGACATCCTGCCGAAGTGGCAACGATTCAGGAGGTGAACAAAGATAGCATATATAGAATGGAAGCGTACACAGATGGAAGTAAAATGGGGGAGAAAGTTGGCGCAGCAGGAATTATATTTGAAAACGGAATTATGACACACCAGTTAAAATTCAAATTGCATGGCCACTGCACCAACAATCAAGCCGAACAACTTGCTATTTTAAAAGTACTAGAGAAATTAGAAGAACTATATTATGCCAGTTCAATAGATAGAAACGGAACCGTTGCAATATACACTGACAGCAGAATTACTATAGATCTACTGAGAAACAACTGGAAAAGGAATCGACTAATAGAATCTATCAAAGACAAACCTCTTGCACTAAACCATTTAAATTGGATCATCCACTTTGGCTGGGTTAAAGGCCACTGCGGAATAGAAGGGAATGAACTAGCAGATAAGCTTGCAAAACGCGCTGCTATCGAAGATAGTGAAATAGTGTACGACGAAATACCAAAAGACGTAATTGTAACAAGAGCGAAGGAATATGGACTCAACAGGTGGCAACATGTCTGGACGAACACAACGAAAGGTGCAGTGACTAAAGCATTCTTCCCGTTAGTGAAAAACAGATTGCGTCAAAAGATTCCAATATCCCCAGAACTCACTACAATGTTAACTGGCCATGGAAAATTAAACGCATACCTATACCGATTTAGAATAATAAATAACCCACTCTGTCCTTGCGGAAAAGAAGAACAGACCGTTAACCATATAATATTTAATTGCAGAAGACTTGATGAAAAAAGACTAGAATTGGCAAAAAGTGTAACAAGCAATGGAGGGAAATGGCCTACCACCAACGAGAAGATTGCGAATAATCACCTGAAGTCGTTTGTAAAATTTGCAACTTCTATAAAAATCACGGACATGGACTGAAGGATTTGGAGTGTAATAACGACAAATTGTGAACTCTGTACAATCAACTTACTCCGGCTTCATCATAATCTTACAATTAACTAAAACATAAAGCACTACTTCTACAAATATGACATGTATTTAGATTGAAATAATTACAAATTGTGAACTCACAAAAATCAGCTAGAAGAATAGACTCAATTTAATGTACATAGTGTCTAAAACACAGAATAACCCAATGTAAAATTGTTGTAATGTTTACAATTACTAATTCAAAATAGGACATGTAACTATAAAGCATGTAGTATTACTATGTAATGGAGCATGCTGTTGATATCAATAAAGCAAAAAAATTATTATTATTATTATTATTATTATTATTATTATTATTATTATTATTATTATTATTATTATTATTATTATTATTATTATTATTATTATTATTATTATTATTATTATTATTATTATTATTATTATTATTATTATTATTATTATTATTATTATTATTATTATTATTATTATTATTATTATTATTATTATTATTATTATTATTATTATTATTATTATTATTATTATTATTATTATTATTATTATTATTATTATTATTATTATTATTATTATTATTATTATTATTATTATTATTATTATTATTATTATTATTATTATTATTATTATTATTATTATTATTATTATTATTATTATTATTATTATTATTATTATTATTATTATTATTATTATTATTATTATTATTATTATTATTATTATTATTATTATTATTATTATTATTATTATTATTATTATTATTATTATTATTATTATTATTATTATTATTATTATTATTATTATTATTATTATTATTATTATTATTATTATTATTATTATTATTATTATTATTATTATTATTATTATTATTATTATTATTATTATTATTATTATTATTATTATTATTATTATTATTATTATTATTATTATTATTATTATTATTATTATTATTATTATTATTATTATTATTATTATTATTATTATTATTATTATTATTATTATTATTATTATTATTATTATTATTATTATTATTATTATTATTATTATTATTATTATTATTATTATTATTATTATTATTATTATTATTATCATCATCATCATTACTATCATTACTATCATCATTATTATTATTATCATTATTATCCATCATAAGGAAGTTAAACATATAACTGTAAATAAATATAGATCCATATTTTAGATGTTCTCCTAACATTTCACTTGATTGACTTATTATTTCCTGACCAAAGTTACTCAGACATAAAGGAAAAAAGTAAAGTTTTAAGAATCACGAACTTAAAGAGAAATGAAGTGCTAAATAATATCAAGATCATGTAAATTCACGTTGTGTACTGCTAAGTTTTAAAACTTTTATTTTCTCATGACGTACTTGGTATGTAGAGTTGTAGAGTATGTAGAGTATGAAGTTTCTGCATTCTACAAAAAAACTTCGAAACACAGATTTAGCTATATCTTGGCTCTTCTAAATAAAAAATCGTTTTTTGAATAATGTCCGCTAGCGCATATGTGTATTTGTAAGTTTTTGCGAACAGTGCATCTAAAAATTGAAAAGAAGTATCCCGAATAACGTGAAATAAATAGAAGAATAAGCGGTTCTCAAATATATATATAATCGGTTATTTTCAAACTTCAATCGTCTATTTCCCTTTAATCTGATCAGGCACAGAAACGAGAAGGGCCAATATAGAATAAAAGCCACACATTTTACCAAAAGGGGCTACTCTGTTACATCATGGTATATTCAGCGGTTTCGGAAAAATAATTTCGGAAATATATAGGTGGATGTTCTCATTGTAGCAGGTAACTTCTCCCTTGCCGGTCCAAATAACTCGCGTGGAGCAGAGAATTACACCTCACACTTGGGTGTTTGATGGCCAATAAATTGGCGATATTATCGCAAGTTCGTCTTGGGCCTAGTACCCACTTTACACTCCCGCCCAACTCCAACCTGCCCGAGTGGCAAGAACTATTCACTATGACGACGCCACGCAGCAGAAATTGTTTGTAACGATACGGTTTGCAGGGTGTAATCACCGGGTCGCCGGATAGAGTTAATTTATTAGGGGGAGGGTTAGAAAGTGGCAGCAGAGGTGCTGGTTGATATAGGGTTTTGGGATGCTGAATTATGGGAGCTTAAACATAGGATTTATGTGAGAGGAGGGCATTATAGTTTGCTGGATGAAAGATTTACTACCTCATTTGAAAGTTCTCAAAGCTCAGAGATCGAACGGTACTCAAATGAATACAACGGAAATACGGGTTCGGCTACAGCTTACAAAACTGTTAATACCTTGCACCGGTGATGTGCACTATATTTAAGGATGAAGCTTTAGTAGGGCAAGCTAGATGAACGCAAATGATTGTTTAGTATTTCTACAACAAGGGCTTAAGTGTGTTACTTCTGACACAGACAAAACTGCTAAACGTACTTATCATAACGAGTAAAGAATTCAAGTAATGAGAATATTAAACTTACAAAAGTCAAGTAGCAGCATTTTAATGTATAGTATCACAAATTCACATTAAGGCACAATTTTTAATTTAGAACACAGTTGCTTGTTTATTTTTCAAATTTTGGAATAACAACTAATTGAAACAACTGCAATAAAAAGTCACGTTTTGTTAAAATTTTGTAATATATTAAATACATAACGAAAGGAAAAAATCTACCCACTTTTATTTCATTTAATGTGTGTTCAGTTTAACCCTAATGCAATCACACAAAACTTCCATTCTAAATATTAAGGGAATATTAATTCAGCCATTAACAGCTGAAAATTTTCTACACATAAAAATTTATATTTAAATTAATATATTTTACACTCCATATAGAAGCGGCAAAATATAAGTCGTGTTAAAATGAAACTGATGTTATCAAGAAAATTTTAAAGATGGATAGTGATTTTGCCCAAAATCATTTTCTGAGTTAAATTTCTGAGGATAATTTTCTTCCAAGGGAATTCCATTTTCAGTCAGTGTGTTCCTTTGTTTGCTGAAGTTCAAAGTCACACATCAACTCCTGGAGTTTATATTACACACCGATCTCTTGCATGGTTCTTGCCATACTTGTTAACAGAGCAATTTTTCCTTGCACTGAGAGCGACATTATAAGATACAATATCACAGACATAACAGATTATTTAATCACAAAACCATTATAGTTACTTTATTTTCCATAGGTAATGACCATTTAAGACAAATCAAGTTACCAACAGAATGCTCGGATATATCAGGTGTATCAGTGACCAAAATCCATCAAAGACTTTCGACCCAATACGGGAACAGGGTCTTGCCACAGTGGAGTGTCTACGAATGGATTGAGAAATTCAAAAATGGTCGCACAATTGTTACGCACGAGGTGGTAGCCGGAGGACCAGCTACGGCCACAACTGATGACAACATTGAGCTTGCACGTAACATGGTTCTGTTAGACAGACGAGTGACTATTGATGAAGTTTAACTGAATTCTGAACCCTGATACGCCTTCCGACCACAAAAATCAGATAACTGATCGTTGCTCCTCTTTGGTACAAACTTTTAATGCAGCGGCCATGATCCATCTGCAACAAAAGGAAGACAAATGACGGAATGACGATCAAACTTTAATAGTAGGAGCTCAATATCATAACAATCAAGTAGCCTAAGATAGAATTTGGCATGTCCAATGTAAGACACGTAATAGTTACATTGCGGATAATATTTGACTTACCTTCGTACTAAGGACTGCTACTACCTTATGGGCTGGAGAAATGCCCCATTTAAGATCCGCCTGCCATTAAACACAACCACTTTAAAATCCGTGAAAATAAAATGCATATATTTATATTTTTAGAAAATTACTCACTGATATTCAACAATAACAAAAAATACGGCAACTAATGTGTATGCGACACATAGCTGCAGCAGTTTCTATGAACCACACTCAGGTATGGGAACACTCTAATATTCAAGTAATAACTGTGTAAAAATTGTGTAAATATTGTGTGAATGGTATTAAATAATATAGCGAGTTAAATTATCAGAGTTTCATGGTTGTCTAAGCGGTTATCAGGTTGAGTGATTGCTTTAGGCAGAGCATTTTACTTCACACAACTTTATAAGAAACAGTTTCATTAAACTAGAAATAAGCTTTCTAGGAAACAATGCAGTAAAGATAAGAAAAACTTTCACTAAACAACTAATATTATTACAAAATTGTTATTTATTTTCCTCCCTGCAGCATATAAATGTACGAGCTTCATGTCTATCAAATACGATAGACACAATGTATTAAACACAAATTAGAAAAGTCACAAATGGAGCTTCTGAGTACAAAACTACACTTTCCTTTTTGTTATGGAATTATTTCTTGCAATTACCTGCAGAAACATTTGTTTCAACAACATTATTCAACTAACAAATTGATGGAAGTAAGTAAGTGGAACGTCAAGAGGCAGGTTTAAATATTTTGTTAGAAATTATCATGTATTTTCACTGAGTTAGCGTAAATACTGATATCTCACTTCAATGAGACTGGTTTCCTGTGTTATTTGTAGATAATACAAATGAAACATCGCTGCCTTCAGCAATGCATGAACTAGTTATTTTCTCAGTAGACAAATAGAATAGCAAGGCAATATGTAGTACAGGCAAATTACATGTCATATCACAGTCAACAGTTGTTTAAAAATCTAGATATCCAGGATACGAGTATACATTCCTTCGTTTGCATTCCATATATTGTTTTAATGTTTAATAAAACAAATGACAAAATCGCAGTACAACTGAATTTGTTACTTAATCTGTCAATTGACAGAATTATATCAGCGCCGCCGGTGTCCGGAATTTTCATCCTGAAGGAATACTTTTACGTAAAAATATATCTTCAGATTTAAAAATCATTGGTCGGAGCCAGATTTGAAACCGCCACCTTGGAATTAGCCAATGGCTAACTAGTAGAGCTACCCAGATCGACAGATTCAGTATAGTTCTATGATAACATATAAGACAATAAGTAGTTTGGTCCATTTTCATAAATTGGGGGAGGTCGCAGAAGAACTCGGCAAAAGTATTCAGTTAAACAGAAATTAGGTGAGATATTTCATCGGAAATTAATTACGTTTTTCAGGAGTTTACAATAATTATTATTGGTGAAAATAAATTTAAATAAATAGGATATAATATAAAGTTTGCATCACATTCGATGAAGTAGTATTTTAATTGGTGGAATTAAATTGCTAATACACTCCAAAATTTGAAAACAAGGAATCAATGGCCTGTGAGAAATCAGAGAGAACATTGCCTTGAAAGAGCGGAAATCTACCATATGCAGTCGTTCTACTAAACTAGGAGAGTTCCAGAGGCAGTAGAATAAAAAAACTTGGAATTAATGCACGTTTAATCTGTCGATTAGTCCAAATTAGTAAGTCAATTCTGATGGTGACGATAATGATGCATATGATACAAATAAAATTAATTTTTAATTTAAATTTACTTATTTTTGAAATTGTTCAACAGTAATAGAAGTAGACACACCAAATTTAGGAACAGTCGATATATTATAACCTCAAATAAGTATGAATTTATATTTTCTTTATATATTTTTATCCTATGATATGAAACAGTGTTTTGTTTTCTTTCTAACGCATTTTCTTTTGACAGGAGATTATATAAATCATTTTATCCTCGGGGCTACGGAACAATTTCTAGTGAATAAGGCTCGGAATTTTAGGTAAATAGATATTTTCTAATATTCATATAAATATAATGAGTATTGCATAAAGTAAATCCTTTTAAAACAATTTTCGCATATTTACCACATATTTTAAATACATGAAATCCTTCAAAAAGGTTTATTTTTAAAAAGTCACTATCCCTTCTTTAATGTTCAATTATACATGTCAGACGACGCAATTTGTTATTAATCATTGAAAGAACTGATATGAGAGCTATAGGATCCCTTCGGTTTTAATCAAATAGCTAAATATAAACACCTGTTATTGGTGATACTTGATCAACTGCATAGTCAATTAGTCAGTAGTGATTCCGCAAAGTTTATACAACCTTCTAGTTGTGTTTGGAAGTTACATATCGACAACTAAGAAAAGTATTGCAAATTATCGTGTGCAACAATATGCTGCGAAATTTAAGTACATTTTCAGTTCTGATGGTCAAATTCTGTATTGTTAGCCATGTGGTAAAATGATAACGACAGACCAACGTTCTTAAGTGATACAACATGTAAATGGTAATTAACATAAGCAGTTGTTTCATGCTTAAAAAATAATATTTTATTAATGATCCGTGTCAAGTACTTCAGTACAGATTTCTAAATTTTCAGTATATTGTGAGGATTTTTGCAGAGCATTAGTTTCAGCGGACATACCTATCTCGAAAGTGAACAAGTCCCAGTTCAAAAAAATTCCTAACAAATATATAAATATTGACACATCTGAAGAATGAGTTTTGTGGAAACATTACCTTCCCAAGTGTTATTAAGAAACTGTGACGCATATGCGATAAATTTGTACTAACGAAAAAAATATAGTTGAGTATAGATGAAAATAGAGATACTACTGGCAGGAAAATTGGAAATGTTAATAAAGGGGTAGGAAAAAACATTTGTGAAATTTCAGTCATCCTTTCTACTGAACTGCTAAGAAATGTCTGGTGCAAACCACGTGACTGTTGCCAGATTATTTAATGCAGCAATGCAGATATTGTGGCCAAATGGTGTATGATATGACAATGTTTTGTTATTTTTGACTATGCTGTATTATGTATGAAACAGGCAGCAGTAGGACTTGCAGTTAGCTGTGCTAGAATGATTCATGTTACATGGATTGCATAGAGCATGTTAGGAAATTAAAGTTGTGTTTCCTGACATTGACAAATTGATTTATAATGGAAAAAAGTGTTCATCAAATCACCTTGAAGCTTTTTAGAACAAAAATTCAAAACTCCCCTGCCTCCTACACTTATGGTAACTCGCTGGAGAATATGGTTGCCCGCAGTTTAATACAACGCAGAAAACTTAACTGCAAATTTTGTAGTATTTAATGCGCACTTTTACTACGTGCGGCTATGCAGGCGGTGACACTGATGATACATTAGATGAATATGGAGCACTGGTGGCATGAGATGGCGGGAGAAACCGGAGTACCCCAAGGAAACCACCCCAACGCCGTTTTGTCCATCACAAATCTCACATGCGGTTGCCTGGGATAGAGCCCGGGTGCTTTGGTGAGATTCGGGTGGTCTAACCGTTTAGCCACGGCGCGGCCACTTAATTGTACTTAACTGCCAGTTGAATTAAAGTCCTTCAATAACTTTTAAGCGACACTGTGTTAAGAAATGACTCAGCATACATTTCCGAAAATTTGTATGTTCTCTGCGATTCCATAAAGAAACTTGAATCAATACCAATAGCATTGAGAGAAGCAATCCAGGGTGTGAAGAAAGAACTGAATGTTGTTCTTGGTCCTGCAACATAACATTTAAAAGTAAAGTGTTGGAAAATAATAGTGGATTTAGCATATTTGCCAAAATTTCGATTTTGTTGCATGGGCATATGAGTGAGTGTGACATTCCATTTTATAACTAAGCTAGACTTACTTCGTGTGATGTAGAACAATCATTTTCGAAATTCAAGACACTTCTTCGTGACAACCTCAATCCTTCAGTATGAAAAATATGAAGAAGCTTGAATTCGTATGTGGAAACATAGAGTCAGGCTAAAAATTCAATGCCATAGCCGGGATTTGAACCACGGATCTTCTGGTTTCCGTCCAGCCGTCCACGAGTCAGTTGGAGAATTTAATGTCATGTCGGCACGTTGGCCATAGTAGCTCAATGGTAGAGCGGCGGGACGGAAACCGGAAGATCCGTTGTTCAAATCCCGGCTATGGCATTGAATTTTTTCAGTCTGAATCTACGTTTTTCCACAATTTAGCCTAAACACGGCCAGTGTGAAAGAACAATTAATTTCCATTAATTGACCTAATAGTGGTTAACTATAAAACCCGGGCCTTAAAGTACTTACATGTTATAAGTCGCCATTAAGGTAAATGTCTCACGTGTTTATGAGAACTCCTAAGTGGTTTACAGGGAAAATATGAGTCAGTTGGAGAATTTAATGTCATTGACACGTTGTCCATAGTAGCTCAATGGTAGAGCGGCTGGACGGAAACCAGAAGATCCGTGGTTCAAATCCCCGCTATGGCATTGAATTTTTCAGTCTGACTCTACGTTTCCACAATTTTGCCTACACACGGCCAGTGTAAAAGAACAATTAATTTCCATGTATTCGTATGTTGTAACTCTACAGTATTTCGTGATTACTTCCAGGAATAATGTCTGTTGAACATCACGTACATTTCTATTAGATGATCCATTTAGATCTTTAATAAAATATTTTTTTCGCACGTTATTTTGTCATTTTTAGTGCATAAAAATAAATATTTCCCAAGTTTTAGCATCTTTAAATCCTAGCCCTACTAATGAAGTACTTCTGGACAGAACAGATCCTGAATTTGGTTTCCAAGTATAAGATAAGAATTATCCACATACATTGCACATTTATAAACATTTTTTTAATATATCGTAATCTTCTTATGAAGTACTTCTCAAAAGTGCAAAAATGGCACTTTTAGCTTTTTACAAGAAATATCAGCAGTTTAGCTGCCTTTAACGTTAGTAAGATCAAGAAAATAACCGTTTTAGAATGCATATTAAATGGCACTCCAAACAAGGTGCTTCAGAATTTCAATTTGAACATTATAAAATAAAGGTGAAATGTTCATGGAATAATTAAGTTTAAGATATAAACAATGTACTCTGGTGCTTTTAGAGTACTTTAAGTGTCTATGATAGAAGACAGAAGATTTTTATCTTTCTGCAGAAAATAAAACAGTGTTTCTAAATAGCAATTCGTAAATCGTGAGAAAGCACAGCAAAGTAAACATTTCAAGTGGAACCAAGCAACAAGTGGAGCATGCCCTAATGATTTTTGCTTCAGTAAATACTGTAATTACATAAAAACATGGAACATTCAGCAACCGTTTTATTTAGGAGGTTGCTTTGAGCTATAATTATTACGTAAATTCCCCCATTGTTCTATATGAGTGATACGAAAGCTTATCTTCATACTACATGTATATCGGAGAACACAACTATAACAATTAAAGCTATAAAGCACACCAGACGTTCAAAGTAACGCTTGTATTGCACGTTTCATTGTAGATTCTGGATAAAAGTACCTAATAAGGTGTTTGAAACTTGGGTAACTGTATGGTACTTTTAAATTTGATTATTTACAAGACCACAAGAGAGAGAGAGAGAGAGAGAGAGAGAGAGAGAGAGAGCGGGAGAGAGACAAAGAGAGGTAGAAAATGAGGGAGGGAGAAAACTAACAGGTATTTACCACTTCCACATTAATTTTGTAAAATTTTGGGAAGAAAATACAACAAAAATACATTAGAAATTATAAATTAATTGAGATAACGATAGGATTTGATCTGTATCTTACGCTTTACAAATTAAACATAATTATGAAGACCAATTTGCATATTTTCGCAGAAAGTTAAATAACTACACTTCGTGATTAAAATTATTAAGGCTATTCTAGATAAATAAAAATCAAGAAAAATATCCATGCAAACAATGGTTTGGGATGGGAGAATTCCTCTAAACTTTCCAATGGTGAAGGAACTATGACAATCAACTACTGAATTATTAGATTGTCTCATAAGCAAAGTGGATTTTCCTGTTTTGGTGTTTTGTAAAATTCATTGGGTTTCTTTGGTTTAACAATGCTGTTTACAGCATACGATTGCCAGTTCTGCGTACATTACAGTTGTTAATAAACAATCACAAAATGGAGACAAAGGTTAAACGTACAGTCATTCTAAAATACTATTGGAAACAAATTATAAAGCCGCTGCCGCAGCTGGAGGAATATGTGAAGTGGTAGCAGAAGGCATCATTAGTGAGCGTGTGGCACAGCGATGGTTCCAACGTTTCAGCAATGGAGACGAATAAACTAAAGCTTTATCACGTTCTGGGAGACCTAAAGTATGGAATATTGAGGATACACGCCAAGTTTTGCGAGAAAATTCATAAAAAGTACCCGTAGGCTTTCAGAAGTACTTGGTGTATCAAAAGATACCATACAACGCCACATTTGGAAATCATACAAAAGCTCTATATCTGTATATAATGAACTAAAACCTCAATAGCTATTTGTCGTCAGCGTATCCGTAATCACATGGATGATGCATTTGTCAGGAGAATTGTCACTTGAGAGAGAAAATGGGTCTTTTACTGGAACCCTGATGTCTCGAAACAGGCTTGATCCTCACCAACGTACCAAAGCTATCATTAAAAAATATCATTTCGATCCCAAAGCAATGTTATGTAACTGGTGGAATTCTGAAGGAATGATTCATTGGGAGTTCGTTCCATACGGGCGGACGACTGATGCAGATCTTTACTCTCAACTGGAACGAGTTCATGAAATTTTTAGACGGAGATGTCCAGCACTAGTTAACAGAAATAGAGTTCTATTCTAACAGGACCATGGAACACCCCATAATGCACGAGCAACAATGGCAAAAATTTCAGGATTTGGGAGGAATGGAACAGCTACCACACCTAGAATACAACCCTGATCTTACACCACCAGATCATCATCTTTTTATATCCATGGCTCATTTTCGACCGGGAAGAAATTTGGATAACTTTAAAGCACTGCAAGTGGGGTCACCGAATTCTCGGCATCAAAGTCCAAGATTGCTACCAATTGGGATAGTAAGCCTCGTTGAACGATGGCTCAAAACCATAGAACCCAATAGTCTATACTTTGAAATTAGTTAATTGCTTGTCAGAACACATTTCTAATAATTGTTTTTCTTTAAATATGATATTACTTATGAGATAATATCTACAAATGTGTCGTCTAACATTACATACACATAGACAAGCGGACATTAATATTGTGACTTTGTGGGTTCGTGGAATAAAAGTCCAATTTCACCACTCAAGAATGTTCTTTATTTCCACAGACTTACAGTTAAACTCTTGCCAATTACACAGAATTACGTGCTGCAACAATTACAATTCACCAGTTCGTCCGTTACAATTTCCTTGTACTCGCGGTTACGTAAGCTCCGGTACACCTTCACAGTTACGTACAGTCTTCCGTTGCACAATCTTTCCGTTAATTAACACGTCACTGACTAACACTGCCTTCTTACACCAAGAACTGTCCTCACTCACACACACTAACCAACTGATTGACCAACTCCACTCTGTCTGTCTGTAACCCTCTTTAAATAGGAATATCGCCAACTTCTGGTGTTTACAGGATTGTTCTAGTAACAGAAAGATCGAGAAACAGGTGTAGAGAAAACAGGCGACACAGTCATGTTTTTTTCCCTGACCACAGCCTGTCACCACTACAAGACGAACGAGGAGGAGGTGTGGCTAACCGAACCTCCCCTACCTTCCGCTGCCAGCTGCTTTCACAGGGTGTTCTAGCGCTCCCGTTACAATATCAATATAAATCTCGAATTAACAAATGTGTATATGGAATTATTATAATTATTTTAAGTAATACGCGCAAATTAGGAATAGTCTGGAATTTCTTATTCGTATGCTCCAATAACACTTGCGTTTAAATGATCTCATCTTTTTCTATACAAGCTGCTGTGACATAGGATTTTGGAAAAGTAGAGACAATATGCTTAAGTTCTCTGTGTAGATTACTGGATGAAACTCTTAAAAATTTTCAACAATTAAATACTTCATTAAATGACAGAGGCTTTCATTGTCAGTGACTATAAATAGCAGAATTGATTATTTCCTGACTTGAAATTCGTGATGAAGAGTAAGTAGGAGGTGACGCACATCAATCAGGACCAAGTGCCCCCTTTCAATAGGATATATAAACAGCACGTTTCGCAATTAACCGAAATCAACCTGCCCGACTCAATGCCAAACTAATTGCAGATTACTTGTCTGGCGACAGTTCGCCTTGCATTTAAAAATCTGCCAAGTACAGGCAAACAATACAGACAGGAATGTGCGGAAACAGCCTTTTAGGTTTGCAAATTTTAATAACTGACTATGCTACTGCTATCACTGCCATTATTCATATGAAACCAGTCACCGACTTTCTGTCCATACGTTCCTTCCTCTTAAATTCTTTGGGTAGTACACAGAGGCCGCATGCCTGGAAGTACACATTTTGCAAACTCGCCACAAGGTAGAAGCGCAATTATCCCATTTCTTAAAACTGACATTCATGTCTTTCTTAAACTTGAAAACCATGATCAGGCCTGCATTTATTTATGTAACCCCGAGCTGAGCATTCCCGGACAACACATAAAATAAATATCTAATATGATTTCAAAACAGATCATTGCACAATTTGGCGGCTCTTTGACTTGAACCAGCGAAGGTTCATGTAGCAGACAAATTTACTAAATGGTTAGCATGTAAAAGTTTCACAATTTTTGTCAGCATGGTATAGACCTTCTAACACTAAACCAAAGAATCCATTGCTCCTACTATGAGTATTACCCAAAATGTGCTGCCTCCCAGATTAGCAACGCATCAGCTGGTCTCAAATGTATGCCAGTTGGTACTAGCATTTCTTGATAGGATGCTAAAGTGGAAACAGCCAACTAACTTCCGCCATTTCCTGATAAAATAGCAACTCTCTATTATTGCCTGGCTTCCTTAGTTTAGGGAAGCAGACCATTTTAGAAAGCTCCAAAACAGTCTTTGGTATCATTTCGAAGAAATCACTAATGATGTGAATTGCAGCTACGAACAGAAACTTATGGCAACAAAAAAGTACTGTCCCAGTAGATCATGATTTACAAACCGAACATCATTCAATATGACATAAAATGTATCACTTTTTCCTAGATTTCTTTTTATTTCGGAGTTTTATCAATGCATCTATTGTTATTACATGTAGTGTTAATTTTTTTAGACATACGAGATAACTGAAAAATTTATTTATAAGTGTCAATAGCAATATCGGAAAGTATTGCTATAATTTCAACTTAGCATACTTTTGTTATAAATCTTCGATGTCTTCAACTTTATTTCCTTTTATTTTAAGTAGAGCAAGTGGTATAAACTTCATCTTTTGTTCCGGTTTATGATTAACATTTTTGCATTTTACTTGAATTCATAACACCAAAAATACGATATATTTCGTGTACAGGGGATTATGTATCCTTATAATAATTTACATTATTTAGCGCTTTTCGTTGGTCTGTGTAATCGATTTTATATATATTTTTTTTATTTACAGCTTGGAACAATGTTAGTATTTTTGTATAAAATGCTAACATATATTTAGTGCATTCGAGTACCAATTCACGATAAAAAGAGCATCCACAGTTACAATTTAAAAAGAGAGCAAGAATATATTTAATCTACAAAATATAAATATAATACTAATGATATGATTAAAATTATAAATAATATGAAATATTACCTCTCGAAATATATCGACAAAACGCATGCGCCAATACGTTGGGGAATGTTGCTGGAATGCGCTTAGACTTCTGATACAGGCTTAATATTTCCTAAACATTATTTATAAGTAAATAAATAGTAATAATTGTTAAAGACACTTGGAAAATTAAACATTAACATTGAAAGATGTTTGTTTAGACTAAAAAAAAAAAAAATGAAAATTAAACAAAACATGTAAATGAAATTCAACCAAAAGAGTAAGGACACTTAATTGTAAATGACCATCTCTCGTGCAATATAGAAAATTGACATAGAAGTTATATTAGCAGCTAAGGGACTTCAATTTATGAATAGTTTACTAAACTATGTAAATGAAATTCAACCAAAAGAGTAAGGACACTTAATTGTAAATGACCATCTCTCGTGCAATATAGAAAATTGACATAGAAGTTATATTAGCAGCTAAGGGACTTCAATTTATGAATAGTTTACAATAAGTGCTGACACCTCCCCGCAGTAATAGACGCATCTATTTGAAAATTTTGCGAGTTTTGTATACTTACATTTGTGTAATTGTATATAGGAATATTAAGGACGTTAGAGGGGCCTTTAAAATATGGATACTATGCACTTTACCAGTTATTAAATTTATTATAAACAAGAAATGTTGTATCTATATATGTTATGTAAGTGATTGATTAAGACTATACCTATTAAAGGAACTGCGAGCTTTCTCTTTTTCAGTTCTATTTGGTTAAGAAGTCTACTCTATCTATTTATATTTTGAACAAATTAATAATCTTTAAGAGGTCTTATATTTTCATTTCTTTAAGGAGTGTTTTCCTTACTGCTTATGGACTGTAGTAATATGAAATGAATGCATAACTGGAACTACGAAGGTAAAGTTTGGAGGGTAATATTCCTGTAGCTACAGAGCAATTTTAATTATGAGGAGCGGAAAAATATCACAGGAAGGACAGTTCTGGTGAATTTGTACAGTAAATTCGCCGTTTATGGGAGTGTGCCTTAACGTGCTCGAACGATAACGGTTTTACTTGTCATATCGAGACAATTTTAGAAAATATGCAGTATTTTTTAAACTACATAATCAACAGCTAGGGTGCTCGCCTCGATAGCGTGATGGTAGCGTGTCTGCCTCACGTTCAAGAGGTCCTGAGTTTGAAACTCGGTTAGCGTAAGTTACCCGGATAAGGTTTTTCCGGGGTTTTCGCATATTCTGAAAGACGAATGTCGAGTAACTCTAAGCTCCATGGACCTCGCACTCATTTGAGCATCATTTCACTCATTTCATTGATCGTCCGATATGACTTAACGTTGGAGGACGTAAATTACAACATCAAAAAAGAAAAAATCCAGGGATAAATGAGTCAATATCAATACATGTGATTGAAAATGAAGTTTAAATTGTCAATATTATCGAAAAATGAAAAGTCCACACTCTTCACAATGTATATCTGAATATTACTGTTGATAAGAGAAAGTGGAAACTCAATGTACTAACTCATGCACTGCCTGTTTTTATTTGAACATACGCGAATTTGTCCCAAACACATGGATCACAAGGTTTTTAATGTTTTGATTATCTGAAATCGCTATTCACATAGATTTGGTCCTTAGTTTATTTGTAATACATGTGGCTCATCTCGATTATTGAAACAACAACAATGAACGCGCTCCGCACCATGCTTCACGATGGGGGATATTGGTAAGATATCGCATCACAGTGTGCTGCGACATACTCTAGCAAGTGTATAGTAAACCTAAGGATGCAACGGACATTTTTAAACTCATCCGACTGTCCACTACTCTCAGTTCAATGGCAGTGAAAGGATCGATTTTGTAGGACCAATTTATAAGGCCCTGTGTGAAAGCAAAATATCAGAAGAGAGAAATACAGATACATACCAAAGTAAACAGATGTATTAGATTGGATGCGGCTAGAACGAATTCTACAGGAAGGGAGCTATCCAATTTGTAGGTGTGAAATGTCAACACTGGGTTTAGAACGAATAAAATAGCATTGTAGACAGTCTATCTTTTCTGTCCATGCTCACTGTTCTGGTGATATGCCTAAATCAAAGCTACGAGATTCATTTAGAAAAAAAATTCTACTTATAGTTTGACCAAGTGAACAATGTGAGTAAAATATTTGAAACATTGTTATTTAAATAGATTTTAATTTGTTGTTCCATCTATCACACAAATATGAAGTATTATATGGATGGATTTTGAACTATCTCATGCACTGCAAACACCCATAACTTTAGTTTTTTAAAGATACAAACCTATGGATGCTTTAGAAATATATCTGAATCGTTTGCAGTAACATAGTTTCAGATTTTCGATACATTTTGTGAATCTTTTCAGGAAAATTGCATGAAAATACTCTTTTATAGATATAGAAAATAAATTATAAGTATCGTTGTCCCATGCAATATTAAGGTGGTGTGTTCTGCAACCATATTAGGCTTTATCTGCGAGTCTATATAAACTGAACATTTATCAGGAAACCTTATTTAAGCTTGCAGAAAGGAGATCTGCTTTACGTCTCTCTTTTCAGTAGCAGGCATATTGAGATACAGATTCATCATCAATCAATGTCTCAGAAAAAGCCGATTCGATAATCTGTTTGTCAGTTGTCATTAGCTGTAGAATGAAGTGCATCTTGTTTGCCTTTCCAGTAATTTATGACCCATTTGTAACGTCAATCTTGTGATGGGATACATAGATGTACAAATTTCCAACCTACTGTTCATCTGGTGTTAGCATTATATTAATGTTCTGTCTGATACCACAAGGATCAGATGAAATGTGTGTTCGAGTATTTTGAGCTGGATTTAGAAATGTTAGGACAACTTGAATATTTTACATATGCGGCTGAAGTATTCGTTTGCTGCACCTTAAATCGAAGCATGAGTTTGTTGAAATATAAATAAGAAGAGTCCAAATAACGCTTGAAACTTGAAAGGGGCAAGAGCAACCAGGCAGAGTGAGAGGTGAACATCTCATTCTTTTTGCCGTAATAATTTTCTATCGACGTTGCGCATATGTTTTCGGTCAGTGCTTGGCAGATATTTTTTATTTTACGTCCTTCAACGTTAGCTCGGAGTTACCCGACATTCATCCTTTAGGATAAGAGAAAACGACGGTAAAAGCCCTATCCGGTAACTCTCCTGACCGAGATTCAACTCGGGACCTCTTGAACAAGAGGCAGACATGCTACCATCTACGCTACCGGGGCGGAGAATAGTTATGTCGGATGCTTACGCCTGACGAGATTCTTGCCAAAAAATGGTTGCTCATAATTTAAGTACAAATTTCCTGGCATTTGATACCAAATATTAAACTACAATTATAGAAATCTTTGATTTTTAGGCTCTTAAGGAGATCATTGAAGGCAGAAATATTTTTGAAGTTATAAATTGCTCGTTTCCCAGATTTTACACCATAAAATTGTCTTTTGGGAACTCTAGTAATGGGGTCTATAGAAACATATGCATACAGCGTAGAGGAACTAAGAGAAAATATAACACAAGCAATTGGAAGGATTATAGGAGAAACACTTTTGCTTGCGAATGCAAATTTCATCAAAATATATCGATAATGTGTGAATAATTAAAGACACCACTTTGAGCATCCAATGTTATAGGCTAGAGAAATAAGATATTTCGCATGCAAATAATCGTGCTATAGTTATGGATTCTTTATGTTAATGAGTTGGATTTATGAACAAGCAGACGATGCGACTGTAGTGATTCATGCTACCGACATTAATGAACTACATTAAACAATTTAAAACATTATCTAGTTTTAAAAATAGCATTAGTTAAATAGACTGTTGATGAACGCGAACAAGCTGTGATCATTAAATTGTGTGCTACTACAAAATATGTAACCATTATATCTTCAATTTTAATAACAAGCATAAAAACACTGAATGACAAGTGAAATGGGAGGTAGATACACAACATGTATGTTAAAAACTGAATTTCTTCCTTGTCTGAAAGTTTACGACACATTCTGCAGAGGAGGATATTTATTTTCTATTTTAGTCTGGAGTTGAGCAACGAATAAAAATAGACTCCTTATAAATTAAAACGATCAGTATGAATTATTTACAAAATTTTTACAACGGAGAATTTAAACAATGTTTTTAAACGTATGAAAGTTTTAACTGTTACATCCATATATGTTTTAAAAGTGTTATGATTTTTACAAATATTCTTTGATTAGATTAAAAGCAGTAGAACCGCGCTTATCCGAAATTGTGGATAGTCAAGACAAAATTCGGGATGGAGTAAAAATAAATAAAATACAAATAAAGTGCTTATTTACAATGTACATAATGTTTTTTATTGTAGAATGAGCAACTAATTACTGAAACACAAGCTGTCAAAGTGAAACGTCTACTGCAGTGGTAACAGCAGTCTACATCACATGTTTATGTGGCGATGTTGCACCAGCGTCGCATGAACACCACGTCCGTGGTTATGGCAACAGTCTACGTAGTGGAATGCCAATTCAACATCATCTGCAGCGTCAGTGTGTGGCACAATATCTTTAGGGGTGCCTTCTCCTTCACTATCTTTGTCTTCAGAGTTGTCATCAAGTTTATTCTCGACCATAGAGACAATGGCCTCATCAATGATTTGTACATTACCACTGTCATCGAATGATATCCATTGTCGAAGGCAATTTTCCTGTGCATCTTCTCACCTTGGATTTGTTGAACAAGCTGAAGGATATCATGGGATTTCTTCAAACACGAGACTTGGCCACAGCTTCTTCCAGGATGTTTGTATTAAATGTTTGTTCAAATTGTCCCAAGCCTCAGCTAGCCAGTAGATGACGTACTTCATTGTTATGGTTTTTATTTTTTCTGAGATAGAACAATCCTCTCTTTGAATTAGAAATTCTAGAATATTCTTTCTGTAATTTAACTTTAGGTTTCGTAACACACCTTGATCATTTGGTTGCAAGATTGAAGCTACATTTGGTGGTATAAAAGCAAAAATGGTTTAAGAATCCCTATTGGTTAGCTGAATATTTGAATGAAGAGATGGAGCATTGCCAATCAAAAGTAGGGCTCGCGGTGGCAGTCCTGTACTCTATTGAATCTCCTTACAGAGAGAACAAATTGTTTTTCGAATCACTCACTAAATAGAACACCGGTCATCCAAGCTTTACTTTGATTTTGTTGTATACAGGGGGAACGTTCACACTCATGTGTTTTAGGGTCCGTGCTTTCGCAGACTTTGCAATTACCATGAGCGGTAATTGTTGCTAAGGCATTATGTACTGCAGACTAAATCAGTAACGCGTTCTTTATTTATTGTAAAACTTGATGCAGAGTACTCTTCTTTCGAAGCAACACGTTTTGGAGGTGATGCTTTAAAATTCAGTTCGCTTTCGTGAACGTTATAAATTAGCTGTGACGTGTAATTTTCTGACGATATCAAACCTGCAAACTCATCTATTATGTGTTTCAAATGGTAAGAGTTATCGCCTGTAGCCAATCAAATGCGTTAGAACCTTCATGGTTGCCACCTCGTTATCCCCACTCTTTTTATATTTCCCTCTCTCTCTCTCCCACACTTGCGAGTGTTCGTGGCGCTAGACGTAAGGAAAGGCAAACTGAATTATCCAAAGTTTTATATTAATGCAGTTGTTGAAATCACTATTACAACATGAATATTCGTATATTAGGGAGATGTTTTAAATATTTAGTTTAAAGTTAAGTATATTTTATGAATTATTTAGTTTTCTAATCCAACGAAAATTCCAGCGGTGCATCCGCATAGCTTTGAATGTTACTTAAGTTAACAGATAATTCGTCATTGTAATTATCTTCAACGTCTGAGTGCTGCAAAATTTATGATGATAGGTTCCAAAATCTCGTTACGTGCTATTTCTTTCCAAAAGACGTCTTCTTGTAGTTTATATGATGTCTCACGCAGTTTCCTCAGTCTTGTTTTGTTCCTTGTCAATTTCTTCGTAAATAAGTCGTTGAACGTCAGTCAGTTTAAGAATATTATTTATGTTTGCAGCCTAATTTGAGCCCACATTAACTCTATTGGATTGTTCAAGCAGTAGAAAGGGGCGAAGGGGGGGGGGGGGTTTGATGGTGTCCCATTGATCCAGCTGATACACTTTTTCATGGAAGAGTAACTGAATAATGATGCTTTGAACTCTCTTGAGTAAATATAGATTACGAACCATTCATAAACAAAGATATAATGTGACCAGACACGTTCTGCCAGACCAGCAGGAAGTGTATCGTTTCCTCACATCGAATTTAACAAACACCTTGGCTTATTCAAAGTACATATTTCTTTTATCACGTCATGTCAAATCTTTACTTTTCAGCTCTGAGTAATTCCAAATATACGTTCACGCATATATGCCAACCAATAAGGATATTCATTACAGTGTTTACATCACAATGCGTTGTCGTGATATAATGATATCTACTTTATTTATTAGTATTAGGAAAACTATATGAGCTAAAAATATGGGGGTTTTGCAGTTATGTTAAATGCATTACTCTCTCCTTCATCATGGATCAGTTTTTGTAAACTCTGAGTTTTTATCTTAGCGCGAATAGTATTTATTAGAAATTGACTAGTTTGGCGCTCGTCACACACCACATAGGGGGAATGCAATACGACAACACCGCAGTACTCCGATTGGTTGCTCACCTAGTAGCGCTCAAGGACAAACACCTTCCCATTTGAAACACATAATAAGAACGTATCTGCGGCGGCAAAATCAGCTGATAATTTTTCTCCCCTTATTGTTAACTGTCGTGTTCCTTGTCTCTTCTTTCACGATCTAACCAATCATTGCTGGCAGTAATTGTTGGATCACCAAGTTTGTTCAATTGCAATACCTTTTATTGAATAAATGTACCACTAATACCAAAACCACATTTTTGTCTTTCCTTTGTAAACTACAAGAAAATAGCTTCATCAATTTTATCATATGACGACAGAGTGGAGTTGTAGCCTTGTTTCACTAGTTCTGCTGCTGAAGCTTTCGATATTCCTGCGATTTTTCTTCCAACCGCTGACTTTCTCCGACACCAAATTGAATAGCCAGTTTTGTAGCACTTTCCCCATTGTGAAAGCGCTTAAGTGCTCAAGTTTTTCTTTTAATGTACAGGAATTGTGTTTTTCTTTGCTTGACATTGCACACTGTACGTTGTAGCACTTGATTTGCACTTAAATAATTCATGAACGAAAATGCAGGAATCCAACTTGTGAATATTATACGTAAAATACCAGCTAACAGCAGCGGCACGAAATGTGCTTCAACTCTTTTAAACAATGCAATATCCACTACTGCTCCCTTGTGCCTAACATTGCTAATTCCTCATGTCGCTGCGATACGTTGCCATTTTCTCACATCGCAGGTGAAGTTGCATTATTCTAGGAAATCCTATAGCTGTATATGTACAGTGCATTTTCTGGATAATCCTAATACTTCCGAATCCGAACAGGCCACACCCCCAATTAGTTCGGATTAGCGCGGTTTTGCTTTAGTGAGATTTGTATTAATTTTACTCCGGAGAGAGGTCCAATTCGTTCTGTACGAATTTATCTTTAGGTGTACCCTTAATTTACCCCGAACTCTTAAACATTGATATTTACCAAACTTTTCGTTTAGTATTATAGATACTCACTTGCGGGCTAACATCAACCCCCCCCCCCCCAAATTTCTTCTTTAACTAATGAAATCTCAGTATATTTATTTACGGAGAATCCTGGAACGTATTAACATTTGAATAATAGTTTCTGGTGACGTTAGAAATGGCCATGTCCTTTTAATTCGTAAATACACTTGCCTCAACCATCTAATTTTCTGATTTAAAAGCAACGAGGTTCTAGTGATTAGGTAAGATCCAGGGCAGTTTGCTTTGGTTCAGACAGAAAATCGTTGTTTCAGCCCAAAGCTTCTTCAGCAATTGAAGTAGACGTGAATTGTTACCGTGTTACACTAGCTACATAATTCTGCTGCACGGAGGCAGAATGTTTACGCTCTTACCGTTTAAAAATAATCCTCTTCAAGCATTTCTCGCTTTTCTATATGAAAATGTGAACTGCGACTGAATAAGCTTTACCTTCAGAAGATTATAAGAGCCGTGTTTATATCATGGAGTAACAAGTAAAATCATGCAGAATAGAGGTTGTCCCCACTTTTCCGGGTAACGTTATGCAAATTTAATGCAATGTGCGGTCTAGCCTCAGTCGAGCAAGAGTCCCATCAGAGGGTGTGCATGGATATATAGGAGTAAGGATGACACTGATGACACTGGAATCTAAGTTTAAGACATTTTAATGACTGTTTTCTTATAATCACATACATTACGAAATTGCTGACCAAGGGACACCAATACGTTATTTACTCAGGAACAGATATTTCCTTCTCGGGTCATGTCTGCCCTCCTGGACGAGCAGTCCAGCTGTGTCCCAGAACCCTCTCACACAAAAGCTGTCATAACACCAAATTCCCTTTTGTTACTATGTGGTCCATTGCACTTTTTGTTTCGATGACCAGCTACTAAGGAAGGGTTTGCACTTCTTGTCAAGTGTTTGCCAGATGGACCGCCTGCGATCGTCTCCCCAGTAGTTAACTGCTCACCCAACCTATATCTTGTTCACATTTAACAAATATACTCACTGTTCATATCTCATCTATTTTGATTCTTAATTTACTGAATCCATAATTTTGTTATCAAGTTGCTGCTATGGAGTATAAGTTAAACGTGAAACGTTTTGGACATTGCTTGGAAAGTTCTCTATCAAACGGATGTAATACGATAATAAGAAACATTTTTGAGAAACAGTTTCAGGAAAGTAAGAAATTTCGATGAAGCTGATTTTAATAATTAAACAGCGTAGGACCGAAAAGTAGCTTTTCGAACCAATTTTTTCAAAGGTATATCACAATGAAATTTATTTTTATATAATCAAAAACAGAAATATTTTCCTCAGAAGCTGCTCAAGGAAGTTAACTAAATGTATGGAAATCTCCTACAGAATGTATTACATATGTACACTGCGTAAGATATACAGAATTCTTATAGCATAGTGTGTAAGGTGACTTAAGCTCAAAATGTGGTTTTACGAAACACTGAAGAAGCAGAGCCAATTTCATAATAAATTTCATAACAGAACCATGTTGCGATATATCACAGATAAAGTCCTAATGTTTTAATAACCTATGTAGTACTGGCATCCAAATTTTGTGCACTTTAATTTTGTCGAACTAGTTTTATAACAGAGAATTCGTTATGAAAACGAGAAAAGAAAAGGAGGATAAAAGAACAATTAAACATACAAATTTATTGAACATACAGCATTATAATTATATTTACACTTAAGAAAGCAGTATAGCCCTTACATAGTTTCACTCTATTTCAAGTACGTAAGTAGCTGTGTCACAATGTACAGTACAATGTTCATTAAAAAGGAATCTTTATATGGACGAGAGGTTATACACGACGTACACTCGTTAGTACTTGCATCTGAACGCCCTCACTGAGGACACTCGCGAGCAGTTTCTATGTATGCAGTGCGGTCCGTGGCCTCACCTTAAAACTTCCTCACTGTACCTCTCCGAGAGCTTTGGGAGATGAGCAAGAGAACTTTTGGTAAAAATCTCATCACTCGACATCGCTTCTGGTATTTACATTGTGGAGAGATGGAGAGAGCGTTCCTCTTTTCACCAGGCAGTTGGTCGTCTTCAACGCGATAATTCCGCTCACAGCAGCTGCTTCACAATGCGCAGTAAAGTATTCATTAAAAAGGAATGTTTATATGCACGTGAGGTTTAACACGACGCACATTCGTTTTCCAGTAATTTAAAACACTGTGATTGGTGCCCAGTAAGATAAAGTTACTGAAATTACGTTGAAATATTAATTGATATCACAAAAAAATAAATTCAATAGACAATTGCTTCTTGTAAAAGAACAAAAAATAAAGAAAGAAAACTGTTCAAGTATCTTTTCCCAGATAATACCATTACGTTTTAAACAGTGATAACGAAATATTTTGAAAATAGGTAACGCTAAGAAAATATTTTAATCATAATGATAATAAACGTTAATAAAGTCTACGGTTCCAGTGGAGCAGGTCTTTATCTACTTATATATTTCCAGTTAAACAAATGTAATTTTCAGGAGGAACAAAGAAGACTTCAGAGACTGTCCAAAAATATTTTAAAAGAACGTTTCATTATTCATGCAAATCCGTTGGATGCACTGCATTTTATTAAAGATGGTTACAGCATTTCTGAGAGAATAAAAGCACCGAAACAATTTCAAATAAATGTTATTTAACAGAAATTTCTTTAGAATCTTTGGTTGCCATGTCAAACCTGTGTATAACTCAAACTATTATTGGTACCTTCCCGATGTTCTGTTACACATAATCCCATGCAATTCACAGGCAGACAGATACACACATCCCTCTAGCTTTTTTTCAGTTCGATCCTAATCCAGAAAATTCAACAATTACAGTTAAATATACCAGCTCTTGAAGAATTACAGTATCAAGCACATATTTAAAACTATAGTTTTTAATCTGCATTAGTTACTTTTGTTTAATGTTTCTTATTTTTGTTTATGAAATTTGTATATATTAACTATTTTTACCAAAAGCATATCATTTGCTCGCTGTTTAATTTATATTGTTACTCATTTGTTTCTTTTTTGAAGTGAAATAGAGTGAGCATTTGTGCTGTCATCCGCACTTGGAAATGTAAACGTTTATTTATCTATGTACTTAAATGAACACAGAAATAAACTCTTAAAGAAATATGCATTTCCTTGTAATTAAAAGTGGGACAACAGAAACTGCATAGTAGATGTTTAAACCGACAACTTTATTCTGGCTTTAACGTTCTATGCTTTCTCTACTACACCACAAGAAACAAATTAAATACCATTGCTATAACAGATGGTGGAAGATTGACAAATTAAAATAGGCAATAATGAATATCTTCCAAACGGGCGATGAAAAGTGGCTTATTCGAAATACATAGTGTGTTCTAACGTGCTTCATAATTCTCAACCTGTTTTGACCTATTTCTTTAGGTTTATCACTTGTGTAAATGTATAAAACATTCCTTCCAAATGAGGAGAACTTCACAAGTTGAGTCCTAAAATCCTCAGTATATTTATTTTATTTGTCAATTAAATTTCTTAATTGTATGGCACCCTAACCAAAATTCTTAGAGATATTTCTTAGAAAAGAGTTTTGAAAATGTGATACATTAAAATTCTCTGAGGGGAAACGGATTTTTCTGATAATCTTCATGCTGCTTCTTTGTAAGACGCTAAGCTAAATTAAAATGTAGCCTTTACATGACCTTAGAGTTAAGGTGCTTACAGATGCAGACACAGGTACTACACCTGTGTTTTCTAAAACGTGGGAGAAACAGCATTTCCTGTGAAATCTCGGCTTGAGCTATTATGTGGAGTAAGTTGACGCTGAAGGTTACACCGATATGTCTCTCTGCCGGAATTTATTGTTTGTTATATTTTGATTTATATATATGCGGCCAATGAAATGCTACAATGATTCCCCAACAGGAAACGCCATCAAACTCCATGAATGTTTAATACAGCAATGCGTTGTCAATATTGCTAGGGAAGGAAGTGAAGTGAACTTTTTTTATCCTCCTGTAGCGTGCGATGAAATATTAAAATGTTTAACGCATATGAAAAGTATCGGATTTTCGATATTGTTTCGAGGTATCGAAGGCATCAAATCCCTATGTCTACAGGATTTTACTTAAAAAAGGAAGCCAGACTTGAAAAATACTAATGCCAGGATAGGAAGTACAGACCTTTGGGTCTTAGACTTTGAGATACCGTATTAGTAAAATATGTTTTAAATTTTCTGTATTTCGCTAGGCCGCGCCGTGGCTCAGTGGTTAGACCGCTTGGCTCTCACCAAGGTGGCCCGGGTTCAATCCCAGGTGACCGCAAAGTGAGATTTGTGATGGACAACACGGCGCTGGGGCGGGTTTTCTCCGGCATCTCCAGTTTCCCCCACCATCTCATTCCACCTGTGCTCCATCTTCATCTCATGTATCATCATTGTCATCGCCTGCGGTGCCGTATGTAGTAAAAGCGGGCGTTAAACACACCACATGTATTTCGCTAACCAAATTATTTGATTGAGGGCACTTTAAAGACAATTAGATATCATAAAGACAAAATATCAAACTAAACCGATAAAAATGGCATATGGGATTAAACTGTACTTGACAATTACGATAATGTTTCAGAAGGTTATGAGAGTTTGCGTATTCACAGACCAAACCCGCCTTGATAGCGTAGACGGTAGCGTGTCTGCCTCAGTTCAAGAGGTCCCGAGTTCGAATCTTGGTCAGGGGAGTTATCTGGATAAGGCTTTTTTCAGGGGTTTCCCTTATCCTGATAGACGAATGTCAGGTAACTCTAAGCCCCATGGACCCCGGACTCATTATAACATCATTTCACCCATTTCATTCATCGTCCGATATGACAACGTTGGGGGATGTAATTTACACACAAAAAGAAAAAAAAAAACAGGCCGCGCGGTGTTCAAGTGGTTGCACCGCTTGACTCGTACCAGGGTGGCCTGGGTTCGATCCCAGGTGAACAAAAATTAAGATTTCTGATGGTCAACACAGCGCTGAGTTTTCTGCGGGATCTCCGGCTTCCCCCCATCTCATTGCACCGATGCTCCATCTTCACCTCAGCCTGCAGTGCCTCATGCAGTAAAAGCGGCCAGTGAACACTACATATTCATTCGTATTCAAATGCGCAAACTTGTATGGTTTTCCATCCAGATTCTTTGATTTCCTTGACATCTTTTCTACATGTTCTGTAAATGGCACTGTGGGGTGTTGAACATAAATCGTGTTATATACAGTCATCTAAGGGAACTATGTTATATAAATTATGGTAAATTAACAGTGTGTGTGTGTGTGTGTGTGTGTGTGTGTGTGTGTGTGTGTGTGTGTGTGTGTGTGTGTGTGTGCTGTGTGTAGTCCCGTAAATGAGCTATGTTACTAAAGTACTGCTGGATGTGAGGTAAGATATATTCGATTATTGAATAGACGGAGGTTGAAAGCTGTAGAAATGTATCGTCAACTAAAGGAAATGCATAACAATACATCATAAATTAAAGAGATGTGAGAAATTAGTGAGAAATTTTCAACAATGGACGGACATGTGTGAATGACAAAACTCGCACCAGCATATCTGCACTCATTGAAATGGTTTGAAAAGTCAAGTGAGCAAGAGAGAGACGTTAGTGTAGATGAGTTTATTTCTCAAAATTGCTCCTTCTTTGGCTGCTGCAACTGTCCCAACGTCTTCACTTAAATCTCTGGCGGCAACTAAGTACAACACTAGGATTTTGAAGTTCGTTGACGGGTAATGATTAGGTAACTGAGGAAATTAGGAAGAAAGAAAACAAGATTCAGTTGATAAGTTAGATGTATATTTCATGGAATATTTTTCATTGAATGCAGTAAAATCAACTGGTCTTTACTTTTCGGTAAACCCGCATACCATTGTTAAATTAATTGGGTTCTAATTGGATCTTAATTGTAGCTATAAGTTCTGTTATCTTCAGGTAGGAAATGGATTTTGGTGGTTGTTTTATTTTATGTTGTGTGTGTGCGTGTGTGTAATTTACGTCCTCCAACATTTATTCATGTTGTTGGCTACTCAGTCATATTAATAATACTTGTTTTGTTGGAGAATTATTTGGTTTAATTCTTCAATTTATGTTTGTTTATCGACTTGGAGCGGTGACCACCTGTTAGTAAAATTCCTAACATTTTAGATTTCGAAATCTTCGCTTCTCTTCTTAATGCACATGAACATGTCCTTCCTGTCGTAGTATCAACTTGTAAGTAAAGTTTTTCTTGCTTCACCATTCAGTTCGAACCTTATTCTGACCCCCTCTCTAACTTTATCACATGACCAAACTAGCTCACCCTTCTCAAATGTTACATTATTATTGGTTTCTCATTTTATTCCGAATTTTCGCATTGGTTTGCAAAACTCATATGACTCACTGACGTTCCGCCTACCCTGAGTTGGGGAACGCCTACCCTGAGTTGTTTCTAACAGTATGCATCGTTACCAAATCAGCGAAGTAAATCTCTTTAGCGTTCATGCTCAACTTCATTTTGAAAGCCCCTTTGTCCCAACACATTCCTGGCTGAAAGAACATAATAGTCTTCAGACATTGAAATTTTGCTAGTACAAAGAAGGTAACGGTCCTTCTTTCCAGTCTCTCCGACGTTTACAGATTTTTCAAGAATATTTTCTCTTTCTTGCCCGGATGCTAGTATATGTGTTATATTAAATTATGTTATTCCCTTCTTATTTTTTAACTCAACTGCTATTTTAATCATTCTAATTTCATATTATTATAACAAGATTGTTATATTGGTTTATCAAAGCATTTCTATTAATTTATCTTCTTTTTATAATTATTTGACTTCGATTAATTCGCCACCTCCTAATCGCAGCCTGATACTGTGGTTACAACTTCTTAGATTACCTTGTATTTATTTAAACCAGTTAATAAATTAATGTTTTAGGATGCTTTACTTAAATATAACCTCAGGAAATCCATATTAAAATATTGCCAGATTTTCACTTTTAATCAGATATGTTGTAATGCAAGTTAAATATATAAAGCAATGGCAATACTATGCGAAAGTGACATCTTGATCCTAACAGCAATTAACACCATTAGATTACAGACGACATAGATGGGAGTCCTACTAGTGCAGCTGGAAAGACAATTATTGAAGATGCTGTGGAATGAAATGGGAGAATGCCTGAATGCGCGCAGTATTTTAGATGTAGTTGATACACAACGTAACACAGACCATTTTGGGAAGTCGTATCACACGCGGCATACATTCAGCCTAACATTAAGATTAAATGGCACACAGGGGAACACTCGAACTCTCGAAGTCGTGCCATGTTTTGGCGAACACAAAACACAGTGGACTTGTAATGTCCATAACATGTGTTACAATCGTAAAGCAAACAACTTAAATCTGAACATGGGAAGATAGTTCTGTAAGCTAAGCTTAAATCAAGGTTAGCCACTTTGAAAATAGGACAGTACTCACCAAAAGCCATAAGAAAAATGGATTTTAATGGTGTTAAATGTTTTGTCCTTTCTGCTTCAGTTACAAGTAGCTTTTATGGTTAGAGAATCTCTTAAATCATGATATCCAGCAACTCAAGCAGCTAACTACGTCTAGATTCCCATAAAGTGCGGAAAACAGCAATAAGTTTTGTCAAAATTAAAGTGAGATAATTCAGAGGAGACATCCAGAATATTCATATTAGCTGCAGAAGATAAAAAGAAGTCCAGGGAAGATCTGAATAGCACGATTTTAAGGAGCTCAAGTTTGAACATATTACGGAGGAATCCCGAAATTGCAACAGAGCCATTCAGTCATTGCTCCATCGGGCTTCTCTGGAAAGGGAGGAATGAGGTTCGCTAGGTATGTAAGAATGGACGGGGTCCATAACATTTCCACGTCAAACATAAGCGATACCAATCACTTACACCCTAACTCCCTGGGATACCCTGTGGCGACACCAAGCTGATACCAGAATTATGGATTAGTTGAATAATTTTTTTTGTTTCCCTTCCTCTCTAATGCTGTGTTAGGTGTCGGTCGGGTTCCCTCAGAGCAAGGGAGCCGAAGAATTTGACCTTAGATACCAGGGTTGAGCGTCGGCTAACCCCTGGGATGCTGAAGAGATGAATCATGAAGCAATTGGTAAGGGAAACCGGAGGACTTAATAGCGCACCTAGCGCCATGCTGTGCACCCAGAATCCCACTTTGCGGCCGTCAAGAATCTAA
Source organism: Mantis religiosa (assembly GCA_030765055.1). Classification (NCBI taxonomy): domain Eukaryota; kingdom Metazoa; phylum Arthropoda; class Insecta; order Mantodea; family Mantidae; genus Mantis; species Mantis religiosa. The sequence goes on from CM060947.1 coordinate 81,970,172, forward strand.
CCCGAGCCATTTAGGAGAGAGCCAAGCTATTTAAATACTCAGCCATGGTGCGTGAATAAATTAATACTTATAATAAAATAAAATGTTTTGTGCTTTCATTTAATGTTAAGGAGTTGTTGATTTGGCAATACATTATGAATACAGTTTGGCTCGGGGTACGCTGATATTAAGTAAGGTTATTAACGAGGACTGGTTTTCAGGCAAACTCTTAGAAGTAATCGAGTTTTATCGCGACAGAGTTGAAAGTATCCGAAGTTGTCAGATTAGGTATGGCAGGTTAGCTTGGATTTCTTGAAATATATGAGAGTATTTCTCAGAAATTTAGAGACAGACTTTAGATTGGAAAGAAGCAGATTTCAGAAATGCAGAAATGAAGTGGCAACATCGTATTAAAGCCTAGTAGTGGGCTTCTTAGATGCATTAGCAAAAGGGGAAGTAATTTGGAGAATACTGAAACTGAGTAGTCCATTCTGGGCTTAATCTGAGACTTCTGATTGGACCGCCAGTGAAACATGACGTAGCGTACTTGACTTAGAAGAATACTGGACGTTTATTAAACGTTTCAAACTTAGATTCCGCTGTCAATCTTACCTAGATTATACACCAACGCATGCCCTGAAATAGGTCTCTGCTCAAGTTTGAGGCAGATGCAGACGGCTACAAATTAGAGCAGAACGTGTGGTCTATCAAAACTGCTTCAAAACTGAGTGGTCATAGCGCTGCCAGGAATAAAACACCAGATAGCATAGCTCTAACCGCCCAGCTGTTACACGTCAAAAACCGTCGCCTGGTCCTTCAGCCCCGTAAATGATGATGAAGGAATGTGTGAGAATAAGAAATGAAGGACAAGAAATTGTGATAGAAGAGAAACCACCTAGCATTCGGTAATGAATCCAGTGAGAGCAGTGATCGATCTACATGTGAGACTCACGATTAAAAACGAAGTCATTTCGCTTGAATTAAAAGACATAAAGAAAAATTGACGTTATTTTAATGTTATAATATTTAAACTCGCTTTTCTCGGCTTTTCATTTGTCAGTACATTCTCATGTTCAAAATCTTCAATATGATGTACTCTTCAATATATCTAAAGCCCTGAAATATATCTGTGATTATTCAAGTAAATAATAATATAAAATAATACATATTCTACATTACATATGTAGTTATAAGATTATAAATAATAAAACCCATATTCCATAAACTTTAGGTTAAACTTATCAGGTGATTTTAATTTATTTCTCTGAAACTTGCAGAATAACTGACATTTTATCATTTTATTAAAATAATATTAAAGCTATTATAACAGTAACTTGATCATAAATACAGCCGTCCTGGCTTCTGAATCTATAATCTGGTTCCTGACATTTAACACCAGATTGTATTTTCCTCTTATTGTCTTCCACAGTCGTTTTGTTTAAAGGTCATTTCGGTCATGCCCCCCCCCCTGTGACTCCACAGGGTGGTATTGGATACGCCACTGACGCGCGTCATCCCCTCAGGGAAGACCACCGATTAACCTGCGTGGGGCCGCCAGTCATCTAGCACATCAACTACTTGCTCTGCAGTCAAGCACCAGGGATACTTTTGGCAACCGTCTGCCCCCTCCGGGCGCCGAAGGCTGGCCGGAGGTACCCAATCTCCCATGGGTATCGGGAATCACTGCCCCCTCGAGGCCTACCCAATCCGAACTGCTCCCACACGGGAGGAACTGGAACGTTCGGTCCGAGGTTCCTGTAGTAATGTCAGAGGTACCACGAGTGCTCGGAGTCCGCAGCACCCGCACCACGGCAACTGAAAGGGACGGATCCCCCCTACGGGGAGTCACTTGATCAGTGAAAGATTACAGTTTTACACCTGATATCTAGTGGCCGTTTCTCTCAGGATGGTTTTCTTAGTTACATATCAAGTAGCGCATAGCCAACGTAAAACATTAGTTATTATACTCATTAGTGACGCTACTTTACCAAGCGTAGCACAGATCTCCAGTACAAGCTTAAAATAACGAAATGCTACATTATTATGTTGAGTGACTATATTGCAATTACAGTGCCTTTTATTGATATGGTGTGGAGGGAGAAATAACCGAAAAAAGAAGCAAACACTGAAATTTTTCCGAAACGAGGGTACGGTATAACAGAAAAAGGAATAAACATATTGGAACAGTTTGTGAAGTATGCTTTGCAAGGAGAAGGAATGGGCTGAACATTATCCAGAATGTTGGAGGTAAGAATTCCAAGAATAGTAAGAGACAACTCCCCGAAGGGTAAAGAAGTCCAGGATGACCAAAGAGGAAATACGAGAGCTTGATTTCCCTAAATAGAGCAAGAGACTGCATCTAACTCAGAGAGAAGAATAAAAATGACGTTTTCCTGTCAAGCCATTATATCTGTGGAATTCATCATAACCCTAGATATACAGAGCTTGACAAAGACGGTTTTCAGTTCTTCTTCCGTATATTTGTCCTAAAAGAAAAATGTCACCTTTCTTCATTTCTTCCTTTGTTTCATATTATTCCTTGGTAATATAATTTATCATACTTCCAGAAACATATCTAAAAAAAATCCTAAGCATAATTTCCATAACGTATATCTACCTACGCTAGCTACAGAAAGTAGTCATCCTATCTAGCGATACGAATAGCCAAAAGCTATTAAGAGGCCTCTGGACAGAATTAAGGATACTTCACGAACATTACGTAATGGGACGCTGAGAATTACAATTCTAGTTTATAAGTAAATTAAATTTATAAATAAAATCTAATTTATCAAGAACAGAACGATTCTCTTTGACTGAAGCTTTTTTGTTTCCCTCTGTTCCCATAACTGGAAAGTCTTGTCACCGATCGCAATTTTTTTGTGTTGGAGTCGCGAAAAGTCAGTGCAAGGTGCGTGCGCAGGAGAGAGAGAGAAAGAGAGTGGCGCGCGGGCAGGCTGTTCCGGATACGCCGCATGGTTTGTGGGTACCCGAGGTAACCCAGGAGCTAATCCTAACAGCAGCTAAAGCTGAGCTCCACATAATGCTTACAAGCTGTTTGGCAACAACATTTTACGCCTATAACAAAATAAAAAATTAAAACACAAGGGTGCAAGGTTTTGCATCCATTCCTTCAACCTGAGGTACAGGTAATTTGTTACCTTGAAAAAAAAAAATCTCAATCTAAAACCTACAATCCCTCCTACAACATCCCGAAAAGAAAAACCTTACCTGCAGTAAAACCCTTAAAGAGTGGGCACTTAGCAAAATCCTCCTGGCTTTATACAGCCAGCCAGCACTGGAGTCGGTCGGTCGGTCGAGCGGAGATAGTTGCCAGTTGAGTTGAGTGGAGTTGTGTTGTCAGCTGTATTGTAATTGTGCGTTTGAACTGTACCGCAGAGAATTGTTTCCTTTGTTTATGCGTGAGGGGAGTAACGAGACGACCTTGAAGACTGCGTTTGTATATGTTAGGTCATTTTGTTGCTGCCAGGGTTGTACAAAGCGTTTTACTGCAATAAAGAGCATTTTAAATATATATCCTAAACTTAGGCCAGTATAGTCATCAATATTATGACGACTTAAAGAGTTTCCTAATTAGTGAAACACAAAATAGAAGAATAAATTATTCCTCTACTATATAATGAAAGTTAGTTATAATGTATAAACAAAGTCATATAATTATAATAATCAGAAATTTTATTTTAGTTTTTATCTCCTATTCTATGAACGTCAATTGACACACATTCCTTCTATCTAGCTACACATACACACTGTAAATTCCAAGGAATTTATATGGATTACATTTTATTCTATAGCACCTTACCACAAGGAAGGAGAAAGTATAATTGCAATACGAGGAACAGATGCTTATATCGCGAACAAATAATTTTTGGAACAATGTTCAGAAGTGTCATATTATGACTATCCAAGAGCTTACACATTCTGTTTGGAGCTTAGAATTATTAGTTTAGGAAATAAATAGTGAAATAGTTTCATATTCAGATTTCACATTAAACAACTTGTGAAGACTTGAGAGCCTTTATATCATGTTTGTATCACTTAATAGTATATTTTGTTCCTTGTTATTACCTGCTGTTTTGAATCGATAAACAAGACAGCCATTTGTATACATTCCCCTCCTGGGCGAGAGCAAGAATATGTTGTGGATTGTGACACAGCCTACTTTTAGCACATTCTGTTCTTAATTATTTCATATCATCATTTTGTGCAGAGCTTATTTGTGATTTTCGTTATTTGAGAAAAGAATAACATAAACCAATTTCACATTTTCTCTATAAGCCAGAGGAACTTGTATCATGGTGCTGTATCATTACTAAGATTTGTTAAGATATCAGACATATATTGGCACATGCGTCATATTGACCAAATTATGGTATATATTGAACACAGCAACTCTGTAATAGTAGGCTTGAACAAATATGCGCCTACGTGAGCGATGTATAAGCACTAAAGGAAACATTAATTATAAGCTCATTAACATTAGGGAGTAAGTTAAAATAAAGTTATAGATAGGGCCCGGATTTTGATGAAAATTCATCTTTCTTCTGAGTAGTCATAGACAATGCTTATTGGAAATTAAGCGCATTCTGTAACAAATACGTTAGATATATATGGTTTTCATAGGTCATCAAAATGCACTTTTTCCCACATTTTTATAATAAAGTCATTTTTTAACATTCAGATGCATTTTACAATCATTTCATTCCCTTTTTAGCAATTTATTGGTCATTTTCTTGTGTAGTCCGCATTCGGGAGGCCTGGGTTCGATTCCCGTGGCCAACCTGACCCCGACCCATGGGCTTTTTGGGTTTTTTTTAAAAATAATCTGCGATTGAAATTTCATATATATAATCATTTATGAAATAATAATTTAGTAAGTGTGGTAAACATGCAATTAACACAGGTCAGCGTCCTAGCCCTTAATATAGCTTTGCTCCCGCTGCCAAATTTAACACGCTGGGTTACATGATTAACTGCATGTATATACCACTGACAATTTTCGAATAGTGAGAGAATTGGTGTATAGTTTATATAGGGTAGATTCTAAGGCAATTGAGAGCGCACAGGATTTGTTATCTGATGCTCAAATCCCAGGCAAATTAGCTTTCATTAAATAAAAATTTGCATTTTTAACGGATACCATAACCCGCCTTGAAGAAAGTGGCATGACATTGGATAAGTCGATTGAGTTAGTGAGGATTGCGGAAGAGAGGATAAAATATATAAAAGTGAGATTGGGGACAAAGTTAGATAGAAACTAAAATTTGCGTTGAATCAAAATATAGAATACCAAACAGTTCGCCAGATTACCAATATCTGACAGAAGAAAACTTCATAACTGATATTTTTGAACAGAAGTTTACAGGCATTGACATGGTGTTTTTCAAATATGCATCTATAACATTTGTGGAAGTGAAGAGCAGTTTCTCAATTTATAGAACAGTTTTAGCTGACAACCACCGTTCCTTTGCTTTTGATAACTTGAAAATGCCCATGGTGGTGTACTGCAACGCTAAGTAAGGCATATTTGGGCTAATGGGCACAGTAACTTATTTTTTCATATTTTATAAAATTGAAAATTACCTGATGAATTTTGAATTTATTTATTATTTAGTAGCAATAATTGCGTTATTTACTAAGAAAGTTAATTTTAAAATGTGGTTATTCGAACCATATATGCATTATTTGTCTTTGACAGTTATTAATTTATTATTATGAAAGAAATTGTTAATTTTTTAGGTCATTTTTTACATTTTATGTGCCTGCTTTTATATTTTAAGGACATTTTGTAGCTCGTTTTTAGAGAAGTTTTAGGTCAACAACTTCCGAGCTCTAGTTATAAATATTGCTACTGTACTTTTGCTAACTTTATTGCTGTGTTACAACGTATGAAATTCGCACTTGGAAGTACGGTTTTGATTATTTTGAGCACTTAGAATGACCTTAGATCTTTTCGTGTTTTTTTTCCGTGGCCGACAGATGAGCACTGAAGTGGGTTCTTAGCTACCACGAATTTTTTTTCTATCATTTCCTTCTCCATTCGGTTTATTCTCATTTTAGACGTGTTTTAGGATTTTGAACAAATAGCGGTGCTGGGAAAATGGCGCGGATGCTTGCTTAAAGGGGAAAGCATGAGAGTTGCTTGTTCACTTAGGCAGCTTCAGAAGTAGGGCGGATCTTCGACACTGGAATTCAGCTACCTCTGCACGTGGCCATTGGTCTCCTGCAGTTTCTTCAATTCAGTGCTTCTTGTGGGGGAGGTGGTGGAGACCTACGTAGGTGAGTACTCAAAACGCTAGCTTCCATAGTATCGCCTATACCATGCGTATTATGCACTTTTCGAAAAGTTAGAGTGTAATATCTAACATACCACAATAACAAACTGAATGTGCAAGGCAAGAAGAAAGGAAATGTTCCAAATTATAAAGAATAGCACAATTTACATGGCTTTTAAACCGTACATATTTTAAACATTTATATCAACAATTTGACACTGCAGAACAGTTTATCTGAGGTCTGGGTCTCAAGTTTGCCGGAGAGTATGCTATGAAAACACCCCTATACATCCATGTCTGATACACCACTTCTGTTTATGGTTTGTATAAACTGCTATAATATTCGTAAATGTGAGCTGTCGTTAGTATCACAGTGACAGAAAGAGGTACAAACAAACAAGAATTAATGCAAGTTCGTGATATCAAAGCATGCACGACATTTCTTGATTAAACAATACTATTTATTCTAGTAATGGGCACCTTTCCCTTAAATACAGTCTCCACTGTTTTAGTAAATATGACCTAAAATTGTATTTGCTCTAAAAATCGTGAAGAATTGTAGTAAACTGTTAGGACAAAGAGCGTTATAAATAAACAAAAGTATAATTTGCAATAGCAGAGGGCAAATACGTACAAGAGAAATGGTTGTATCATAAAATGTAATTGGTGAATCAGCATAAGTTGATTTATGCGTGTCTACAACAGACATAAAGAAGTGGACATCTATGTGCCTACGCTACTATCACCTCTTTCAGCATCACGTGGAGGGATGTATCATTCAGATGGGTAAATTTAATGCTGACTTCTTTATACAAGCTATACACAGAATCCAGTGTTGCTAAATTAAAAAAAACACAGAATATTGCACCTACATGACTTGTTCCTGTATTGTTAAAACTTCTTTGAAATATTATGCGCCCATTTCATTTGATATACATGAATATTTGCAGAAATTGTATTATTCTTGATTTTTATAGGTGCAAGGGAATGTAATGATAAGAATGCAGTAGGCTCCAATTGGTAGATAATCTTTAAAGATCTAGTCATGTTGGATATGTTGGAATTACTTTTAATTTGCAAGGAAAATAGTTAAATACTTTGGAACAGATATTCCATTTGAGAAAAGTATCAATACTGGAGAATTAAAACAAATAATGAATAACCCATAAATTTTTTACTCCTTAAAAACCTTTTCACTATACACTGTGTTTCAACAATATCTACATTTCTGGTGTAGTAAAATTTCGCTTTGCCATTTATTGAAATATCTTTGGGAGGACATTCCAAGAAAATTCAACACGTGCATTTCATTTGTCATTAAAAACACAAAATATGGTATTTTAATCAAAATCGTTGAGAATTTTGAGTAAATAAACATTTTCAAAGATATCCCATGGAAAGAGTAGTTTGGGTTGAAAGGGGTTTCTTCAACATTTTCAACATGTTTGAAGATACTGAGTTTAAATAGTAAGTTCAGAGCTTGCCAAGATATATATTGTTTATTTTTATAATTTCTACAAAGTAATCCTACAATACTTTTCTGTCTACTGTGAGTTAATCGAGACATGTTTTAGTAAAAATAGATTCATTTTCAAACTATGAATTCTTAGGCAGTTGAGTTCAAGCTATCCACACCGGAAGTCACCATTATGATTGCATAGAATGTAAAATAACAACGGCCAATGCTACTAACAGAGAGGTAAATGCAGGCTGCGTGGTGTCTGCAAATGCGTAAGGATTCTAGAAGGAAAGAAGTTTGTTTGTTACAGCAACATCCCTGCATTATTGTGCAGTATTGGTTCGCTCGTATGGTTCTGAATGAACTGGCAATACATTGAATATTCCCAGAAATTCAAAATGAAAATCTGATTTACCCTCTTAAACTGTATGATTTGTTTATTTGATTCGTTTTTGAGAAAATAGAACACCTCAAAAAGGCTCCATGTAAAGTTTTGGAGAGTATAGTTGAACATCTTCGTATTCCTTCTATGGAAGATTTCGAACATAAATTCATAATGTGGTAACTATTATAGTTTTAGTTTGTTTACATACTAAAACACAAATACATACACGTATGGTCAATGACACGAATCTTTCTTTAAAAGAATATTCTGCCAATGAAGGAGAAATATACAATCCCTCAATGGAATGTAAAGGCATACTACCTATTAGATACGTGGATGAGAAACTTAAGTGGCAAAATGACCAAAAGTAAGTTACAAGCTTTAATATGCAGAAAGACAGTTTATAACATATTTAACATATTTACACATAGGTAAGTTTAAAACTTATATGGCCTATTTTGAAAATTCGTTAAAAAGACTACTGCTAGGCAATCCATGAATTGATTTCGGATCCAGGCGGTATGTAGAGTAGAACCTATGGATTTAATTACATCTAAACGTATAAGACGCATATCACAAACGTATTACACTTATATATATTTGCAAATAATTGGATTTATAGAAGAGAGCTTATTCAGGCAATGCGGAAAAGAAAATTACATTTTTCACCATATATAACTGAAACTTCTTTTGTACATATAATTAATTATCCCTAGGCTTCATTTTTATCAACAAATATCAAGAATATATCGTGACTTCGTAGAATTAAAAGTCCAATTTGCCGAAATTCCTTAAATACCTAATTCGTAATTCAAGATTGTTCTAAAATAAACCAGAACCCGGACAATCTCTATCAGTCCAGAAATTTCCGAAAAAATAAAGAAACCAAATATTCTATCACATTCTAGAAGCGTAACTTAATCTATGCCGGCAAGTCCTTTACCTCAGTTATCTCTGCTTGCCAGCGCTTGATTACAATAGCCGCGCTGTCATTAGCTGCTTAGCAAGGCTCATTATTACCATGAAACTTTATCCGCTGACTGTTTTCTTATTTGTGCCGAAACATTTGTGCCTGTTGCCGTGACAATATGAAGAACAAATATCAAGAATAGGATTAGTATTAATGGGGCCGATGGATGTAATTTTAAAGTCTAATTTAAGAAACACAAAGGACAAAGAACTGCATGCAGGTTTTAAAGCGGACCAGCTGTTGATTAATGTTATATTTCATCATCATCATCATCATCGTCGTCGTCGTCGTCGTCATCGTCGTCATCGTCGTCATCATGGTCATATGCCCATGCAATTCATTTCATAAGATTCTTCTTTAACCAAACTCAGTAATCTATCAAAGAAGGACTGTGAAGATTCTTTTGATTCCTTAGACACATGCAAATACCTATAGGGGCTAGAATTCATCACACTTCATTAAAATCACCGAAGGGTATAATTCGTTTCTTTAAGAGCTATCTGCTTTATCAGTGCATTTTGTTCCTCCAAAAGTGAATAGACTTAAAATATTTTTTTAATTTGGAAGCTTAAAGCATGAATTTGTCATTTAAAGTTTTAATTACGAAATTACCCTCTGTTATTTTAGCATTACTGTATTTTCTAAACATTGAAGAAGCTATTGCAAAATAGAAAAATATTTTATTAAATTAATGTACTATGTACTTATGCTAATCTTGCTTTCAAATTGAAGTACTGGAAACTTTAGAATTATGCCAATGTAGAATTTGAAATTTAGTCTTATAGGGAGGTAGGCCCAAGTCACAACAAGTGCTAAGTGAGCTTACTTAGATAAAATGTTAAAATGTTGTAGTATGGTTTAGTAAGTTGGAATTTGCCCTTTGTATGCTGCTGAGATATAAATTGCTAATACCTAACCCAATATTGCTGAAAAAGCAAAACCTCTAATTGTTATGACGCACAGACTTTATATACCTAACATTTCTCTATGTGTATGTGTCGAACTGTTTGCGGTTACCTTTAAAATATTGTTTTATTACTTGGAATAAAGAATAATTAGTATTAATAAATTAATAAATGATCTCTCTTATCTCTAAAGAAAGTGTTATCAGTTTACAAAAACAAACAAAATAGCTTTAGAAAGTATTTATTTACCCATAAATAGGTATGGACAATTTTAATAATTTTGCTGTGATAGTCTTAGAGAAAAGGTGAGTCAAAGGTTTGAAAACACATGCTACATACTAAATTGCTTTTAAAACAATCACACAAGCTATGCTTGTCAAGGAAGCAATTCTTACGCCTGCTCATCTCCTTCTTTGAGTAATACCACGATAATCCATTCCTGCAGTTTTATCACACAAGTTTGTTAAATAACAAATAAATGCACGGTGAATGAAAAAAGTCATAATTAAATTTGGTGTGCTAATGCGCACTCTTCAGTTATTTAAACTACGAACTTGACCATAGATTTTGTTGAGATATTCGCAAGATTGTAAATATGCTGCACTTTGGACCCGTTTTGAAAATATAGACAGTTTTAACTACATCTCCCCTTAATTAGTAGTCCTTTAAAATTACGGCATGTGATAATGAAGTTCACCTTTTGATGTCCTCTTTGATGATATTTCTTCTGACGACTGTTACGATGTAAATTGAATTCAGTCACCGAGTATTAAAGGATGTAGAATTTAATTGTTTCTGAGTCAGAGTATAAGGAGACTGTGATTAATAAAGTACATATGAGATGTACTGACATATAATGCGGTTAACAGTAAGTGCTTTCATAATACAAATGAAAAGCAGGTTGTAAATTGCTGAAATGCTAATCAGAGAATGATTTTGAGATGACCAACGAATATGTATAACCCAACCAATGTCATTTATCACTATGTATTACCAATAATCAATCACAGTAAAGGAATTCTGTACATTAGTGATCAGCAGTAGCGTGCACACTCGTGCTGCCGTCTCTTAACCGCATGCACAATAGTGAAGCATACAATGTCCACATTTATTTAAATAAATATGTTATGTAATTAGCATACCAATTATTCAGCCATTTCTTTTAAGAAAGTAATAGGCTAACATAAATATATAATACACTCTAGGACGTATTATAAATCCTGTACCATATAGAACAACTAAATAAATAAATAAATGAAAATATAAATAAACAAATAAATGACTAACTGAATCCGTCTAAACCTCCGTCCGTTGGTCCGTCCACCCATTCACCCATCCATCCACCCATCCACCCACCCATCCACACATCCATCCATCTATCCACCCATCCACCCATCCATCCACACACCCATCCACACACCCATCCGTCCATCCATCCATCCATCCATCCATCCATCCGTCCGTCCATCCGTCCATCCGTGCATCCTTCCATCCGTCCAACCGTCCATCCGTCCCTCCGTCCATCCATCCCTCCGTCTAACCGTCCCTCCGTCCGTCCGTACATCCATCCTTGGAGACGTAAATTACAACAAAAAATTCTATCCACCCACCCACACACACCCACCCATCCATCCATCCATCCATCCATCCATCCACCCACCCACCCAGTCAACCACCCACCCATCCAACCATCCAACCATCCACCCACCCACCCACCCAACCATACCTCCATCCATCCATCCATCCATCCATCCATCCATCCATCCATTCATCCATCCATCCATTCCATTCCATTCCATTCCATTCCATTCCATTCCATTCCATTCCCTTCCCTTCCATTCCATTCCAATGCAATGCAATCCAATCCAATCCAGTCCAATGCAATCCATGCCATCCATTTATATATTTGTCTATTTCTTTGTGTGTTTGTTTGTTTATCTATTCACCTATTTGTTTATTTATCTATTTGTATATTTATATATTTACTTATTAATTAGTTATTTGTTTGTTTGTTTTTTTGTTTGTTTATTTGTTTTGTTTGTATGTCCGTCTGTCTGTCTATTTATTTATTAGTCAATTTTGAGATACCTATTTTACCCTAAGATATATTAGGAATATAGTTTACAAATTATAAAACTGATATAATTAAATTTCAAGATATGACCAAAAACAATACGGTATCTTCAAGATGACAGACAGTAGACATCAAAATTAATCATTTAATTAAGAAATATTTTGTTGAAGAGAGCCATGAAATATTGATACATTTTGTGGTTCATAAAATATGTGTAAGTGGTTTCCCAAAAGTGTAAGCTAAGCACTAAAGCAATAATTCAAATTCATATCTTTCAAAACAGAAAATGGGTCAATCAGATAAAATGTGAGAGTCATCTTAAAGGTAAATGTAAAATGAAATGAGTAGTGTTTAACGCCCGCTTTTACTACATACGGCACCGCAGGGGATGACACTGACGATACATGAGATGAAGATGGAGCACCGGGGGAATGAGATGGCGGGGGAAACCGGAGATCCCGGAGAAAACCCGCCCCAGTGCCGTGTTCTCCACCAAAAATCTCACTTTGCGGTCGCCTGGGATCGAACCCGGGCCGCCTAGGTGAAAGCCAAGCGGTCTAACCACTGAGCCGCGGCGCGGCCTATCTTAAAGTTGATTTCCACAAATCCAATCAGAGGTGGATTTGATTTTGTATCAAAATAAGTATGCATAACTTTTTGAATGTATGAGCTGGGTGAGAACTTAATTAGGATTAAGGAATTTATATTTATGTCTATCAAAAACTTTGGGAAATATAAATATTTAGTCAAACTACCACAATCACTTTTTAACAATTATTAATGTTAATGCTCTTTTTATTTTGAAAAATAAGTATACAATTTTACATATTTAAAATAGCTAGCTCAAATTTAAGTATCAAATGATAATCAAACTATTTCTTATATTACTTACTAGATATAAGATTACAATATGCACTGAAAATTGTGATGTTAATGTGAATTGAACAAGTCCTTCATTTACTAGTTTTGTCAATATCAGGTGTAAGTTCTATATGTACGAACAAATATGGTGGCAAGTTAGACACCAGTAAGATAGACATCCTAATAGCATTTACGAAAAAACCAAAATAGCTCACAAATGTATGTGTAGTCTACTCCCTAAATGAGCCTTATAGAAAGGCCATTACTTCCTGCTAGATACTCTAAAGAGACAATTTTACAATATTCAGTAAAATTAAGAAAAGAAGGTTGATCTGCAATGCTCCTAAAACCTAGCACATGACTATTGCTTGATATCCATTAAGGAGCGGAGTAATGAATTACAACGTTTGGAGGGTAAAATGGATGTATACATAAATCTTCAAACTTTTTACACTTTCCAGAATCGTAATAGGAAGAATTGGAATAATTATCCTATTGTACTAGTTCTCGCAACATAATACGGTCTGAAACAATGTGCGTTAGTGAAATTGTGGGTGCTTATCTCGCACTTTAACTTTGTCCTAGCATTTATTAATTTATTTGTGTTCATCATATGTTTTCTGCATAGACATTCAATGTTAATCTTCACCGCAACAGCACGGTACTATGCAATGTAAAGAGATAAACAGTATGCAGTTCACTTTAGTAAACTAATTTATATTTTCTTGAATTTATTCCTTCTAATCTTATGCAGCTTCTTCTAGTTGAGATAGGTGCTCCATGAAAACCCACGTAATTTTCAATTTCCCTAGAAAATAAATAGCCTGCCGAGATTGCTGGTGATAAACAGTTTTACAATGATTTAAGTTAATTGATGGAAATTAATCATTTCTTCACACTAGCCGTATATAGGCTAACGCTTTTCATTGATAGAGTCACCATGAAAAATTTAATGCCACGGCCGGGATTTGAACCACGGATCTCCTGGTTTCCGTCCAGTCGCTCTAACCCATTGAGCTACCATGGCCAACGTGCCATCCTGACACTAAATTCTCCATTTGACTCTTATATTTCCCCGGGGCACTAGGGGCTCTCGTATCCGAGATACACCATTTGTGGCGACTTAGTATCGCAAGTCTTACTATCGTAAGAGTGTATCTCGGATACGAGAGCCCCTAATGGTCTACCGGGGAAATATAAGAGTCAAAAGGAGAATTTAGTGTCAGAACGGCACGTTGGCCATGGTAGCTCAATGGGTTAGAGCGACTGGACGGAAACCAGGAGATCCGTGTTTTAAATGCCGGCCGTGGCATTGAATTTTTCATGTTGACTCTATCTATAGTTTTACAATGAAATTTGAGTTATGGGTGGGCCATTAAATATATCTGGATTGACCATTACTTGAACCACGGCAATAAAGTTGGTCGCTCCTGCTGTAGATTATTGTGCAATTTTTCACAAAATAAGGGAAGTATAAAAATGAGATTATTTAAATGCTTATTCCAGGTTTATAATATCATTTATATGACACCAGATATGCCAGGTAAAAGCAAATACTTCTGGCTTGCTTACATGTGGATAAACAGCGAATTATGCACAGGAAATTAGTTACAAGACAAGAGAAAATAATCAGAAAATGTCAACAAAATAAACATTTGCACCTATATATTAAGCGGGAGTACCGGGGCACAATTTACTTATGAAATGGTATGCAGACTCATATATGGCGCCACGTTACTAACAACCATATACAGAAATAAAAAACGTGTTTTGAAAGCACGTCCAAGAACCGCTTTGGCCTTTTATTGAGTTTTTATTTTAAAATATTACAGGTAAAAGTGTAAAATTCAAGCTGACAAGCTTTAAAGTGTACCGCTAAATATAAAAATGTAGCCGAGCCTATTACTTATTGCGCTGAAACCTGGTGCGGTGCTTTGCTTTATGTAACAAGAGCTGTTAATAAGGGCTGCTTGCTCTATTTTAAATAAAATAAAGACTGTGAAGCAAGTGTTCCTGACACCTCATTTGCCGGAGTAATATCAGCTTTTACAAAAGAATGCTTCAGAGGTTTATATAAGCAGTTAATAACCTCGATAGTTACAAAGCCTTCAACAAAACCTGTCTTTTTTATTATTATTACAGGCTGGCTTAACTAGGGTATTTTATTTCCTATATATATTACTTTCATATGGATGTCAGTACATTACAATTATTTTAATATTCCCAAACTTATGACTAGAATTACTGTTTATTGTAACTCCGTGAGATACCGAGTTAAATTCCGACCACTCTACCCTTGGTATTTTGGGGTTTTCGCTGGTTGGTAGACAAATCCTGGAGTGGTTTGACCTCCTTTGGTAATTTCAGTTTCATTACGTTTCTCATATTTCAGTGTGCTTCTAGGTTTCATGGGGTGTGACGCTGCTTGATAAATATTTGTAACATTTGTTCAAAGGAATGTGTTCTCTCTATGGACACTAGAGAGCTGCTTGGTCAGTTGATCGTTTATGGCCGTCTCTATACAGCTTCAGCAGTGGGACAGACTTCGATCCTGGAATGGTTATAGATTTCGTGCTTCTCTGTAACCTCTCTGGCTGCGGTCTGTAGTTTCATTTCATCCCTATCTTCTAGGAGATTGTAATTACAGTAGTTCAATTGTAGATCTCACTATTCTAAATTTCCACCACAATTGTATAACTATTATGACTTTGTGGGTTCGTGAAATTAGAGGTCAAGTTTGCAGAAATTCAAAATGCTCTTTATTTCCGTATAAAGGCAGTTGGTACACCCCTCAAAGGTTCTAAAAGTGACGTGTCATACACATAGTGGTCTTAGCTACTTCACTACACATAAACAGACGAACAAAATCACTCGCGGTACACTTCAAAGGCCAACAATTAACACTTCTCCGCTTTCAATTCACTACACAAGTCCAATTAAAACTAACCCCTGCGTTGACAAAATGGCACTTTATATATCCACTCATTGTTCTGGAAATAGTGAAACGTTATGTAACAATCAAGAAAGCAAATCTTCCAGTCATCTACCTGTCTCTTTCTTTCTCACTTTCGGCAAGCTTTTATCTCCGCGCTGCACTATCTGTCTCTTTGCGCGCCTCGGACGCGCCCGTCACAACAATGTCTCGCAACGGTATCTATATTGCTGAACTGTATTGGATATATTTGGAGAAACGAGGAGTATTATTATAGGGGCTTTTGTAAAGAGGTAGAATTAAGGCTGGAAGATATACATAGCCAAGTTATATTTGCCAGTGTAAGGGAGAAAAGATCATTGAGGACATATAGAGAAATAAAGACAGTGTGGGGGGTGGAGAAATACATAGATGTGTGTAATAAGTTACGGCGAGAAGGATTTGCCTAAGCAAGGACAGGAGTTAGAAATTTGAAAGGTATTAGATATGAAAAGGATACAGGGAAATGCCCAATGTGTGGAGAAGAGGATACAGATTGGCATAGTATACTTTATTGCAAACAAACAAAGATATGGAGAGAACAAATTTGGCAACAAAAGTGAGACAGGTTTAGGGATGTGGGGACGTATTAATAAAGAAAATGTTATTGGTAAAAGGAGAAAAGAATGTAACAAATATAGGTGAATATCTGGGGAAAGTTAGAGAGAAGTGGTTAATAATGATGAAGAATAAATAACAATTAAGGGCTGGAAAACTAGATCAAGGGATTCAAGGGAGAGGAGGGTCATCAATACACGGAGAACCAGGGGTTATGTGTAGTTATGTGTATTGAGACCTAGACTTGGAGCAAGCAGTTAGAAAGGGTATGTTAAATGTGAATAAGCCATTTTGTTATTGTGTGAAAGAAATGTTACAAATGTCAATGTATCAATGAAATTGTATGTAGAAGAAAGATGAGAAATAAGCACAAATACAAAATATTGCTGAACTATAGCCTGCAGATTGAGCCACTGTGCTTTTATGCGTTATTTAGCAATTGTTTGTTTTGTGTTTTAGACCAATATATTGCATATATGCTTGCGAGAATGTGATTTAGTTGATTGTATAAGCTTTTGGAGTCTGGATAAAGGTTTGGAAACTTAAGCTTAAATTACAAGTAAGATTTGTAGCTCTTGAGTTCTATCAAAAACTTGTTTTTGTTCAAAACTACTTTGCTGAATGCTTCTGTGCGATGCCCAGTATTACAACTAGTGTCAAATAAAAATGTTTATGCAACTCTAGCATTACAAACAGGTGCTTAGTGAGCTCAATGTTACGTCTAACAGAATTGAAAATTGGTGTAAGCATAACAGCCTATTAATTAATAATAACAAAACTGCTGATGTTACTTTTAAAATTAATTCAGCTGATCCTGGCTCTCTTGAATCTGTGAAGCTTTTTGGGTATTAGTCTTGAATCTTGTCTGGGTTGGCGCACTCATATTGAGAATGTTGCTGGAAAATTAAGCAGAGGAGTTTTCTTATTACGAGTTTTAAAGAAATACTTATCTCTGAACTCTCTAAACACTTTGTGTTTTGGATGCATAAATAGTCATTTGAGTTATGGTATTTTACTACGGGGGAAACCATGTTTCATCTAATAAAATTTGTGTACTTCAGAAGAGGGCTATTCGACTCATGTGTGGAACATCGTCTAGGAAACACTGTAAACCGTTATTTATTGAGTTGGGCATATTAACCATGCCTTCTTTGTTTATTATGAATTGTCTCTTATATGTTAAGATGAATATATATATATATATATATATATACATTGTGTTCTTCAGTTCATAATTAGACCACAAGAAAGAGTGCTAACATTTATATTATTAATGCAAATACATAAAGTTCAACATTCATTTGAAATTACATCTTCAAATCTATTTAATAGTCTTCCCAACAATGTCAAAGTTCTGCCACTAGTGCAATTTAAAAGAAAAGTTAAATCTACACTGCTCTCAAATCCTGTGTACAGTATTACAGAGTTTTAGAACAGTAATATGTTTTTGTAATGTTTTAATGTTATTTTTGTACGTGTTTTTGACGTTGCTATACAACCTCAGTATTGTCATGGCAAATAAATCATAGCTATATACCTATATATCTATATCTATAAGTGATTGACCCAAGACTGTTCGAAAAATAGCAGTGACGTACTTACGTAAATTACGTAATAGTATTTAAATTGTGGCAATTTATAGAAGGTAAAACCGTTTTTTAAATTCCTTTCTGTGAGCTGCGAAGGTATACAAATAATTTATTCATTGAATCATTTAAGTACTGAACATATAGATACCTATCTTACTGTATTGAGAATAAGTAACACATTAACCTGTAAAAGCTCCTCACTTCTCTCCAAGGTGGGAAAACAGGTGTCTGTCTTGCTTATCAGTTCCATAAATGGGGCAATAACAGAGGAAATGTAGGAAGAAAAGCTAATGCTTCATTTAGGGACATATTAAGGTACTCTCTAATATGAACTACGGATGATGAATTAACTTATAACTTATTTTCTAAAAAAAACTTGTAAGGCTGTATAACACGTTCTATCCAATCAGAAATAATCAGTGAAAACCTTAAAAATTGTCGTTATGATGAAAGAGAGTGTGACAAACAATGACACCTAAAATAATCATTTATATCTACTTTTATAAATAACTATTTTATATAAACATTCAAAGTTATCACTGCTCTTTCTGTAAACTCTGTGAAATTTTAAATTGTGTGCTTTTAAACATTAGTTTACATGTATTCATTGCTCACTGTTAATTAAACTCAACAATTTACTGTCACACTGTGGTGAGTGTTCATCAATTGTAAAACGGTGCAAATGGAACATAACCTAGCTGTGAGTAATTTTGAATGAGTACGAAAACAAAGAATGAGTAGTAATATTCTATGATTGATAAACAGCATACTTACCTGTAGGAATCAGAAGTATTGTATTCCCAAAGAATGTGTATCAAGAGTTTGTCAAAAACACAGGCTGGTTCCATAGCAGCACAACAAGCATTACAATTGTGTTTGTGTCATATATTTCAAAAACAAAAAGTATATTTAATAGGACACTTCTTACTTATGATGGGTTTAGTCTTTTCCAAGGTTGCATCACAAAGAAACATTTTTAAGATGATCGTCACTCAACACCAAACTATACTTTGCATAGAAAATTCGTCACAAGTTTAGTTTTAAGAAATTATTGTAACGATTTTGACTAAAATATAATGTATTTAAGATATACACACGGCAAATAATATGTCAATGTAGAATTTTCTAACAATAACGTGGGAAATGCCCTTCAGTCTGAATCACGTTTACAAAATTAGTAAAACATAGGAGACAGAAAAGAAATTAATTGCGCAAAATATGTAGAATAAGTTAAAGGGGACAACCAATGTCAAATACATTTCTTTGGAAATTAATTGTTCTTTCACAATAGCCGTGTGTAGGCCGAAGTATGGAAAGGTATAGTCAGGCTGAAAACTTCAATGCCATAGCAGGGATTTGCCACACGAATCTTCCGGTCTCCGTCCGGCTGCTCTTAACCATTGAGCTACCATGGCCAACATGCCAGCACAACAGTATATTCTCCAACTGACTCGTGTTCTTCCCGATGAAATACTAGGAGTTCCAATAAACACGTGAGACAACTACCTCAATGGCAACTTACTCTGCTATAAGTCCTCACCACTTGCAGTGATTTATTGGGAAAAACCCTAATCAGTTGGAGAATTTCATGTCATACTGGCATGTTGGCCATTGAAGAGCAGCCTTACGGAGACCGGAAGATCTGTGTTTCAGATCCCAGTTATGGCATTAAATTTTTCAGTCAGATGCTACCTCTCCATGCAGTTTCTTGGCGTTAAACTTCCCAAAGTTCTGATTCAGCAATCAGCTTTTTAAAGCTATGATTATCGCTTTGGTCGACTCTATAATAAATATGCAGTGCGAGGAATACACTTTTGTAAGAATAGTTTAAGATTAGAGAAAGTCATTTGAATGCAGCACGTCAAATTTCGTTTTTCATACAGTGCTATAATGTCCCAAAGGTGGCTTCATGAAAGCCCTGTCTTTGGATATGATAGACAACTGGGCATTGATTCATAGCACTGCTGCATAGAAAATCTCTTCCATCACGATCAGCATGCAGGATTGTAGATCTGAACAATAGAAAACATGTGCACATCTCCCTTTGGCCATAATTTACGTCTGGCCAAATAAACGGCAATGTTTCTACTTAGTTACACAGATGTACAGTGATTTATATCAGCGAATAGCTGGGCGCGTTCCACTTGAACTGTTTGGATGGGAATGTATTGCTGTCTCTTTTTGCTGCAAAATTCATTCGTGATTAATTCAAAGATAAAAGTCCTGGCATTGCAACGCATTGATTACAGCTGTAAATTCTATCATGCTGCACCCGCTGACCTTATTTCTGTGGGCTGTTCTATTACGCCGATATTGAAGTAGATGAATTGGAATTAATGCTTCTGAAAGTCTAAAACTGCAAATATAACATCTGTGTGGTCATCTTCTATTTCTTTTTCTTTCTTTGTCTATTTATTTCACATCGCTTTAAATATGTGCGAATATCACGACGGATCGCTCCGGAGTCATCTCTTGGATTGGTGTATGGCGAATAGTTAACCTTCTAGGTCTTATTCTGTGCTACATCACATTTCCTCAGGGCATTTATACATGCCGGGCAGAATGCAGCAGCACATCCTTTCAGTCTAACACTTTCATTAGAGGGTAGCACATTCGCTGCTATCATAATCTTTTAAGTAGTGTTTTAGATTTAAGGTAAGTCTTTGATTCGTGATATTAAATAGCCAAACCGTTATTTAATTTGAGCACTAAAGGAAACCACCCACAAGAAAAGTATTAGGGTTTAAACAAACACTTTTACACCAGAATTACATGAGGAATAAGTTAAAGGCACCATAGAGTACTAATGATAACCGTGATTCCTCAATCCGCTACAGTAGTCCATTAGAAAACTCTACCATGTGAATTCGAACTTACCTGCCATTGCGCCAGTCGAATCCACTATGCGAAGTTGCATTTTGTGGGTTGGCGATTCGTTATCAGCGCTGCCACTGTATTGTCACTCTTTATATCAAATTACGAAGAATGGTATTGGTGTAGAAGATGAATAACTCACATGTTTTCTGGTATTTATTATAGTTCGGAGATATTATCGTGGTTAGAATCAGATGCTTTTGTAACACTTACATATCTTTATGCTAGTATTGATTATGGCACCTGAATTGCAACTGGAAGTGATGTAGTAAGTTCGAGAAGAGACAATGGAAGCAGTAATTTTGAATTACAAACTTCTCCTCATTAGAAGTTTAAAGTCGAAAGCATCTTCACGTTATAGGATGACAACGGAATTGTGAACTCATTCAACCTTATCACCTCAGAGTTCAAAACAATTGACAAGCTTCTTAAAATATCCTAAGCCGAAGGCGATGTTAAAAGCGTAGTGGACTTCATAGTACAGAAAAAAGGAGTATAGTTTTCAAAGGAAAACTGCAGTTCAGTATAATCAAGAAGCATGGAATTATGAAGTTTGATACAGCGTGAGAATGACATTATTTCATTCATTATTTTCATTCACAACATCGGACATTGTATTTGACCAGAAGTCTTGGGTGTGCCAAATGCATAACATCACTGTCTTCATATATAATTTTAAAAATAAGTTTAGAATAACGTCACGCTCTATAACTAAGCTCTAAGTACAAAAGGTAAAGACGAGGAAGAGATTATAATTTTTTGCTGAATTCTATACCCTAGTTTCGACAGAAAACATCCAGATGAGTTTTATATGGAACTGTGGATTCAACTTTGAGCATTCTTCCGAAGGAGTGTTATCTGTAAAAGAAAAGTATCGAAGTCGCAATTAGTTAACAGTGCAACACTCAGCGATACAGTCATATCACTGTGCGGACGATTGGCTGAGCAACTTTATATGCGCTATCTAGAATCAATTGGAAATCTTGGATCCCATGTGTGAATATAAATGCAAATATATTGTCCTCCAAATTTCTCTGCAGATGCAAATATGAAAGTAAAATTGACGAAAGAAGATCTGAAAATAACATTTTTGCCTTTTCTTCGATAGTCACTAATACTTTGTGACTCCTGTTTTGCACATCCTTATGTTCAGGTACTAATAGAAGCCTTTGAAGATAACTTATGATTTAGAAAATATTCCACCCAGATTTACAAATTATGTGCAACCTCTACACGTGTAATTTATTTAAGAAATATAAAATGTATTCCAAGAGAATAAAAGACTTTCTAAAATTACTTTACGGTAACACGAGGTCAAATTTGCATTATAGAGTATCATGAAATTGCAATCTTTCATTGACAATCATTTTATTTGCAAAAGCTGTAAACTTCGTCATGCCAGACAGAACGCTGACTGCGACATTGGTGAATCTGTTGACAGCTTCAAAAGCATTATTGTAGTGGCGTTCAGCACTGGTATTACAGAATGCGCAGTTTATATATATTAGATTTTACAGAAGGTCGTCATATACATTAATAGTTAAGACATCTGCATTACGTTTGATTTTTACAGTGATAGCTGACGTGACACCTGCCAGACTGTTTCGTCTACTGGCTTTCAGTTATAGACCTACTGAATACCGGCCACATCATTTGAGCAATCTCTCTGTCATAGCTGCTTTGAAAGCTTTCAAGAACTGAAAAAGACAAATAAAGAAAACTGACGTATATTAACGTGCAATGACTGCATCACAAGTACATTAGCATGGGAAGTTTTAATAAATGAGCCCTTATGCCGTTTAATATTTTCCTATACATTTTGCTAACTATCTTTAAAAGCGTATTTAATGCCCTTTTAGATAAATTTTACAGAAAAATTTTCATTACACATTTTACTATAGCATACTAGGGATACAGGAATGTGAACTGATGGTCAATTTTTAAGTTGTCCGTCGTGCTAGCTTTGAAACGTCATAATGTTTGTCATTGCAAGAGGCAAAGGATTTGCAACTTAGAAAATGTATGACACAGAGTAATCCTGCAAGGTTTACTAATAAAAACAGTATTTCTAGTAAGAAATATTCAGTGTAGTGAACATGAGCAGCATTCCAGATCTTCTCGGGAAACAAGCCAGGTGAAAATAAGATTAGAAATCGACGTTATTTATTTATTATTAAGCATCATATTCTTTCTGGTAGACCAGACAATTCGTAGATAGTTCAATAGTTGTTGTTATTCTGTTAACATGAATCGGAGCTGTACTGGAATATGGATGTCAGAATGAAGCAGAATATCCGTCACATCGTGTTATGTGCTTGTTTTCTTAGTAAATTCTGGCAACGATACCTTTACTTTATTTACTCATGTCTTCAACACAATTGAATTACTGATGTATTCTCGTACAGCTCTCGGCTCTAAGTTACTTCTTTCTCTATGCATTAAAGTAGTCACTTGAATGTATCAGGCACAGGAGTTTTCGAAAAAGGTTGTACTATCTTACATCACTATTATATATTTGACTTTGTGCGTTCGTAAAATTAAAAGTCCAATTTGCAGAAATTCAAATGCTCTTTATTTCCGTAGAAAGGCGCTTGTACAACTTTAATATTAGCAGAATGACGTAACACACACCAGTACAGACTCTCGTGGCTTCTGCTCACATAAATAAACAAAAGAATTCACTTTCAAATCACTACACGTTTATCAGTTCTCAATTCGCAACTGGGCCACGCCGTGGCTCAGTGGTTAGACCACTTGGCTCTCACCAACGTGGCCCGGGTTCAATCCCAGGCGACCGCAAAGTGAGATTTGTGGTGGACGACACGGCGTTGGGGCGGGTTATCTCCGGCTTCCCCCGCCATCTCATTCCACCGGTGCTCCATCTTCATCTCATTTATCATCAGTGTCATCACCTGCGGTGCCGTATGTAGTAAAAGCGGGCGTTGAACACTACACACACACACACACACACACACACACACACACACACACACACACACACACACACACACACACACACACACTCGCAACTCGATACAGTTTAAACGTCCACATACACGTTAACAGCCTGCTGAATCTAACTGGCAGTCTGCACTGCACAATTGCAACTAACTCGCTGACCGACCGACCGAAGTGCTGGCTTGCTGTATAAAGCCAGAAACTTTTTGCTGCGTGCCCATCCGTTAAGGGTTTGCTGCTCCTCAGCTCTTTTTATACCTCCACCACTCTTTCCATAAACTTGTCCACCCTTCACGGCGTGTCACGGCGAGAAAGGGAGAGAGAGAATCATCCAGACAGTTCTCTGACTCCTTCTCTCCCCGTCCCTGTCCCTCTCGGCAAGAGCTAGCACGCGCATGGGCGTAGGCGTGGCTTTAACGCTATCTGCCTCTTTCACTGCCTGCTTCGTTCTCTCTCGGAGTTCGCTTATAAGCAAAGCGGCTTCGTGAGAGTATTTAGAGAATATGAAGCTCTAATTCGGAGGTCTCAGATTCGATTCCGGTTGATCTTGTTCGTGAGTTTTTCACAATTTTCTTTAGGTGAATTCTGGGTGGTTTCTCAAATGCTGCGACTTTCTTTCCATCACTTTCTTTTCATTTGGTTCACAAACAGTAATGCTTGCTCAGTAGAAAGAGTATTTCTCGTGGGCACTCGCGGGCGACTTGTTTGACGGGTCGTTCATAAACTTCTCTAGCTAATTGATGGAAATTCCTCCACACTAGCCGTGTGTAGGCTAAGGTTTGAATAGGTAGAGCCAGACTGAAAAATTTAATGCCTTAGCCGAGATTTGAGCCACAGATCTCCGATCTCCGTCCGGTTACTCTTAACCACTGGCCCACTATGGCCAACATGCTGGCATGACATTAAATTCTCCAACTAATTCGTTTTTTTCCCTGGTAAATCACCAGGTGTTCCCATAGACAAATATACTCAATTTTTCAGTTTGGCTCTATCAATCTTAACCTTAGCCTACATAGGGCTAGCGTGGAAGAACGTCTATTTTCCATCAATTAAACCAAATAATAGTGGTTTGACTATGTAGCCTGGGACTTAGGCTTGGCAAGAATAGTAAGTCGTCACAAAACGGTGCATATGTCTTTGCATGATGGAATACTTAGTGGTTTACCGGGAAAAATGCGAGTTATTCTTCTTCTTCTTCTTCTTCTTCTTCTTCTTTTTCTTCACTTCATGGCATAGGCAATCAAGTGCCTGTTCCGCCTTCGAAGTCCTCCAGCCATCGTTTCCTGGGTCTGCCCACCGATCTCCTACCTTTAGGATGATACTGTAATATTTGTTTTGTAAGTCTATTATCTGGCATTCTTTCAACACGTTCCTTCCATGTTTGTTTGAGATCTTTTAACCTATCATTCGTACCAAAAATGTCCAGCTCTTCTCTTATATTTTCATTTTTTATTAAGTCCCTCTTCGTGCATCCTTTCACACTTCTCAAGAATTTCATTTCTGAAGCCTGTATTTTACTCTGTTGCTTTTTAGTTAACGTCCAAGTCTCACTTCCGTATGGCAGTATGGGTACAGCCATAACTTTGGAGAACTTTAATTTTATTTCTTTACAAATTTTGTTTCTAAATGTTCTATTTATTGTTCCACACACTCTTTGAAATTTGCATATTTTATTGTAGACATCATATTCTTTGTCATAACTAACGTCAGTTCCCAAGTACTTAAAATGGCTTACCTGTTCAACACAACGATTTTTTATAACTATTTTTGTTCTAATTGGCTCTTTCCCAATGAATGCCATTACATTTGATTTTATAAAATAAATGTTCATGTTATATTGCTTACAAAGTTCACTAAGTTTAAAAATAGATTTTTGCAGGGCAGACTCGCTATTTTTTATAATAACTAAGTCGTCAGCAAACAATAAAATATTTAAAAAGTTTTTATTTGAAATTTTAAAACCTAAATTCACTAGCTGCTTCCATTTGCACACTAGGTCGTCAATATAAATACTAAAAAGTGTAGGTGATGAAGTACACCCTTGTCTGACACCCTGATTAGTAATATTTTTTTTTTTTTTTTAGGAATTTTACCATTGTTCCTCACATTTATTTTTGTTTGTAAGTAGAAGCATTGTATCATTTTACTAATTGTTGTGGGTATCCTCGTTCTTCCAATATTTGCCACATTTTGCATCGGTTAAAAATGCGAGTTACTTGGAGAATTTAATGTCATGCCATAGTAGCTTAATGGTTTATAGCAACCGGACAGAGACCGCGAGATCTGTGATTCAAATTCCGGTTATAGCACTGACTATTTTTAGTCTGGCTCTACCTAACTTCTCTAGCTAGTTCATCAGTGGGACAGGACTTACGCACGTGCAACTTGTAGTGTTCTATGAGGTCCTTTGTTTCATCTCTTCCTCTTAGAGCAAGTAACCGCATTAGATTTATGTATGTGTAGGAGTTCGAGGTATAAATGTTTCATTATATAACCTATTTCGAACAATTTTTCGATATGGTGATTAACAATACTTGGTTGACCTACTGTTATACATTGCAAGTGTGAGCCAGATATAATTTAGTTTCCTATTCTGTCAAACAGAGGATATTCCCTTTAAATGTATTATTGGAGTCATTCTTTACCGTCATATTAATGCTTTTTAATGAATACACTAAATATTGAGAGATATTTTTTTCAGTATTACCTTTAACTGAGGCAATTTTTGTGTGAATAACTACATAACAATGTCTAACGTATATCCTTGTAGCCATTGTTTGGATAAAACTGAACTAAGAGCTTAAATGAGGAACTAAACAACATAATACGACGTAGTTCTTACGTAAACTCTGTTTTTAGCCTTCAAATTTACAATATATGTATAATTAAGTCTGTTTTAAATATTTTAATTAATAAGAGTGACAGTAATTCCCTGTTGCAGAACCCAGATGATTATCTAAAACTTTGCCCCTATAATACCACATACAGAGTTTTACAAGTGCTCAGATAATAAGCACGAAAACCTTTCATGGTAAATAAAATTCCGAGTAATGATGACTTCGTACCAACATAAACAACTTTGAAACGCATCAGTAACAACGCAATAGTTGTAGACTGATTTGCTCAAATACATTAAACTTATCAGGAGCAGTTAGGCCACTCACCGTACACACAGGACAACTGCATTGTTACGCGTTCAGGGCGCTAGAACGATATGGGTAAAGTTGGTCTATCTATTGCTCCCAAGTCACCACTGGCGTGATCAGTTCCTTCCATTAAAACAACCTGCGCCCATAGTTTATTATTCATTAGATGATATTAATGTTTTAAAATGAAACTACAAATTAATAATACTTTTAAAATAACATAATAGCAACTACGAATGGCATACTCATTCATATTTATTTTATAAAACAAAAAATTTATTTATACATATATATATATAATATTCATAAGTAGACAAATTAGATATATTAGTGATAAATAACGTAGAATTCATTAAAAATGTACATTTGCCTAATGTTTCAGGTTAAAGAATGTGAAGAAAAAGACTTATGAAGTAGATTTTTCAAAAAATAAAGTATAGTTAGCCCTTCTGGTTCCTAATATTGCAAATAATTTCAGCGAATTTCAATTTCTGCTATACCCAAGTAACTCACTGACGTAAGGGTGTGGTTAACAGTAAGCTCGCTGTACATGCTCATTAATGCAAAAAAGGGAAAATTAACCTCCCTTATCCTTATCTTGTCCAGACTAAATATTAAGGAGGAATTGATTTTTCTCCAAGAATGGGGGTAAATGTACAAATTTGCTCCTATTTCTCAGTTAAGGATCTGTCCTAATTATGCACTTTTCGAAATAAATAACAAAAGGCAAAACATTAAACAATAATTATGTAAAATCAATGCAAAAATTCCCTGAAATATAACGTGCTATAATAATAAAAATGACCTAAGCTATAAAAGAGGAACTTAGTGGGCTAACAGCACATGAAGGCCCAAAGCTTACGCCGACCGCCGATCCCTACTTCTGTCCAAACTGAGCGTCACAAATGAGAGCGCAGTAAAGCGGTTGCCTAGTTTTCCAACTGGGTCTCTCTGATGAGGGCGAGTGTTCTAACCACTCAGTCACTGTACCGCCGTATCAAATAAATACGTTTTCGTAATGAATCTCAACTTAAAGGGCTTACCCAAAGCACTAATTGACTTAGTGATCCCTTCCTTCTATTGTAACATGTTCAGAAACAATAGCCTATACGGAATACCTAATGATTATTATAGATGGCAACAATAGAAAAGAACTGGAGGAAAAGGCAAACATTGTAACATACAGTGCATGACTGGTGTCAGGAAGTAAAGTTGAACATAGCACCTTCAAAATGCGCATATGTAATCATATAAGGCACATTAAAAAGAAACCCGATAATCAAAATAAACGATGCAGCAATTCCGAGGAAATATCACTATAAATATCTAAGAATAATGATAGATGAGAATTTAACTTTGCAGAAACATATAGAGTTTATAAGACAAAATACACTCGGTGTTATGGGTAAGCTAACCTCAATAATACAAACAAGTGTCAATATTTCATATGATGTGCTTAAAATACACCACACCAGCATTGGCAGCAGGGATTATGGCGTATGCTGGCAGTACATGGGCACAGAGACTAACAAATTAAAGGAATATAATATTAATTAGAAGAACGCAGAAGACAAATACTACTTGTAATACTTCGGATATGGCCAATGGATTCAAAGGAGCGGACTACTGGCATAAGACGGACAGAGAGAAAGTAGCTGAAATAATAGGAGAGAAATGCGAAACTAGATGGCAGATTAGACCGAAATTATTATTGGATTGGCAGCATGAATGGGACAACATAGAAGAGGGACGTAGAGCACATGAAATATTACCAGTGATAAATGAAAGACTAAAAATGAAGCACTTCAAACCCACTAAAGGAATTATACAATTTATAACTGGTCATGGACCATACGCTACTAACTATCATAGAATAGGATAAAGAGAAACAAGGTTATGTACAGTATGTAATATAGATGATACACCAGAGCATCCAATATTTGAATGCAGAATACATGAAAACGAAGTTGGCGATCTAATACAAGAGCTACACAGCAAAACCACTTGGACGATAATAAGAAATGCGGAGGATTTTACGAAACTCGATCAACTAACGAACGACATATCATCGAAGGCATGGAAAGAGTATACTTTATCCAGGGACCTAAGAAACAGGGAACCTGATAGAACTGCTACATCAGTTCATTTAAGAAGATCTACAAGGTTAATTGAATGACTGGAGCAACAACGTGGCCTAAATCTTACAGCAAAGGCAACACCAGCAGATCTAGAGGACATAGCTGAAGAAGAGGAAAATATCGAGCTACAAAACATTAAGGAGAGGGAATTTAAAATAGGAGGAACTCCTTATAGAAGAATATAGAATCTGAGACTTGACAGAAACATATTTTACATAAATAAAACACGTATAAAAAGTTAAAATTATTTTATTTAGGTTAGGTTCAGTCATCAGTAAGCAATGAGGACTGATAGGTTAGGTAACTGCAAAGTCATGCAGTTAGATTAGGTATAGTTCATCTACAGAATTATAATCAATAATGTTAAAAATAAAATATGTAAAAACAAATAGTGTAAAATGTTAGATTAGGTTTCGATATAGATTCAAGAAATCGGAACATAAGGATGTAGATTTTTTATTTCTTCTTATTATTGTTTATTTATTGTTATGTATTTTCTGTTCTTGATGTAGAAGAATCTCCAGCCTCATCTATGGTTTCTTAAAAATCTTTCCTTTACATTCTAACCCTACAATAACATACAGTTTAAACTATCAATTTCTCTTCGTTGTATAATTCTCTCTTTAATAACCTACCTAAATATGCGATATGCAATGTCAACAGTTTTGGGACACTCCTTCAGAATAAAACTTAAGGATTAAAGAATCGCCAAATGAATTTATGCGATATTATGTGATACCTACAACGACACATTGAAATATAAATAGCAGCCAATCGCAAGAGAGCGTGAATAACTGAGCTAAAATGGTGGCCGTCAAGCTTTCTGAAACAGTACCTAAATAGGACATATGTTGGATACGTAGTCTTCCACCGCCTGTGTCTTTATAAATTTCCTTAACTTCCGGTGAAGGCCGCGTCATTTTGGTCGTATGGATAAGGGCCCAGAAGAAGCTCACGAGAGCATGAGCGAAACGTCGGCAAATACAACCAAATTTGACGCGGCCTTCTCCGGAAGCTAAGGATACTTTTCGGGACAAAAGATGTTGTGTAAATGTATCACAATAATCAGCTTAAGGAATGTTAAATCCTCCAAGTGAGCAAGGCATATAAACAAAATGTATTAACATGCAATTTTTATTTTTATTGTTGGTGGTCCGGGATCTTGCACATACGGGCAATTACCAGGTCACCACATGGCAAAGAAAATTAGTGCGGAGATGGGAGAATGATCGCGTGATGGGATGCTTGAAGGATCACTCTCTGATTACTAGCTTCCTGTATTTGACGTAAACATGAACATGAAATCTTGAACCTTAAAACTTTACTGTTTACATTTGACTCAATGTTTATTCTTAAGTTCACCCGAATCCTTGTGAATGGTTCCATTACAGTACACAATATATTGTTTTAAGGTGTACTTTATGTTTGCAGTTAATTTTCAAGGACATAGGCCTCAGAGAGCAGGCACATTTTATTCGCTAACACATTATGTAAAGTCAGTAACAAAGTTGTTATTCCAAAGTGTAGCATTGTCTACACACAATACTGTTAAGTCTTCTATTCCGATATAAAATATAGGCATCACATTCTCATTTTATTGACGAATACAATACCGTGTTCCTCCTGGTTCTGCTTCTACAGTGCCTTACTCATACACATTTAAATAATCCTTATATAATCTTCAAAAAGATTTCCCCTTGCGCAATAAATGGTTTTATCCCCGGATATTTTCAACCTGCTACTTCACAATTTCTTGAATACGTGAAACATGTTTTCTCCTATTAACAGTCTCTTTCTTTTATATTATTACTAAAGGTACAATCTTAAAAGCAGCTCTTTTGTTTATCACTTCATTCTTTTTATTTATACAAAGCAATTCCAACAACTTGAAAATCTTTCCAGAGCGATGGATTAAAGTTGGATTTAAATGCAATCTCCGTAATTACATTTTCAACAGCGGCAAAAAGCAAAATAAGAAATGAAATTTTAGGTGGGAAGAGAGGTTGGCTAGCTACGAGTGATATGGAGAAACGGATCATTCCAGGGCATTTACTACTAACGGGTTTTCTTAAGAACAAAGTGGTGTAATGGCTTTTAAAGGCACCTCAATATTAAAGCACTAAAAAGAAACAGTGGCTCGGTCGTATTCAGCTTCTCAAGTACTTAACAAATGGCGTGCGTTTTTCTTTTTCTCTCATTTCATCTAGTTCTTAAAGAGGAGATCATTTTATGTGAAAAAAGAACATTTACAAAATCTACTTCGTTAAAGAAAGAGTCCTATGTGGCAAATTTTGCTTAAAGTTACCAGCAGGAATTTGGAAAGAAGCTCTAACCTGCGGCTTGCTCAAAATGTTTATTATTTGTAAGTTTCCTTCAGAAATTATTAATTCATTAACATTTTTCCTAAACATATCAATGCTATTGTCTTTCATATGCCATATATTTATTTGACGTAAATATGAAAAATGACAAAACACGATTTAAATAGAAATACAGTGCGATCCATATAAACCTGAACTATTTAAAGAGGCCATAACTTTTGAACCAATAATACGACATATGTGCAACTTTGGGAGAATATAATACACAATTGGGAGATTGCATTACACTATACACATCTCAGAGAAAATGTTGGAATTGTCCTCCACCAGCATCTATACAGTTTGCACTCGTCTCACCATATTCTCTGATTTTCTACGGAGAGTAATGTTACTTATTTCAGTTCGAATGAATTCCATGAGAACATCAATTGTCCGTGGCCTATTCTTGTACACTCTATTTTAGACACCTCACCTCCGGTGAGGTTAGGTTAGGGGATCTGGGGGGGCCACAGACCTTTAGAGATTACTCGATTATGAAAGAAACTGATTGCGAGTTCCGTTGTGTCATTAGATGTATGGCACGTTGCTCCATCTTGCTGGGAATAGCCTTCTCTCAATTGGATATCATCTCCGTAAAACTTCAGAGAATATGGTGAGACGAGTGCAAACATGTATAGATGCTGGTGTAGGACACTTCCAAAATTTTCTCTGAGATGTAAATAGTGTAATGTAATCTCCCTACTGTATATTATATTCTCCCAAAGCTGCACGTGTGTCCCATTATTGGTTCAAAGGTTTTGGCCTATTGATACGGTTCAGGTTTATATGGATCGCACTTTATTAACAATACTTAATTTCAACAACTTATTTTTAAGAGCTAATTTAGATGATCTTTCGATACGACTACTTGTGAACAGATAAAATATTTATTCAACCAGATGTAACATGTACATCTCTTGTTGCTGTCCTTTGAGTATGTGTAAAAATATATATTTTTTTTCCATATTTGTTTTTTTTTTTAAATTTGCTCAGCATATAGGGAAGTCATTCAGAAATTTCATGGTCTGTTGATGTTAATTACTACAGTAGCATAAAAACAGGGCTTTTAATTCAATTCCTACATATAATTCGTATTCAATTCAAACCACCAACACTTTGGTCCACATAAAATTTCAAATATTAAACACATTCAGCAATATTAGAATTATTTGTTTTAAGGCATAGTATACTCTTAACATGTAGTGCACCAATCCTTATATTTCGAACGCACT
Source organism: Mantis religiosa (assembly GCA_030765055.1). Classification (NCBI taxonomy): domain Eukaryota; kingdom Metazoa; phylum Arthropoda; class Insecta; order Mantodea; family Mantidae; genus Mantis; species Mantis religiosa. Next base: position 82,002,924 of record CM060947.1, read on the forward strand.
CCAATATTTATAATTTTTATTGTACCTTCCCTTGATATTTGCCTTTACTTGAAACTTGATTCACTACTTTATTGATTAGGTTTAGCACGTATTTCTGGTAATCTGTACTAAAGACTTGATCTGTAATGTGATGTTTAACTCACTGAGCGGCGGTATCAGTATAGTGAGCACAGAGTTAAGATTAAAGCTGAAAATGGGCATCTCAAGAGTGGCGGCACACTGCCCACGCTTTGTTCTTCCGAGATATTATAATGGCAGTTATAACACTCTATTTTTTGTTGAGTTTATTGACTTCAGTTTTTGACTTAAGTTTATTGACTTAAGTTTTTTGATTTTATTATTACGCAGTTTTGTTGAAAATGGGTTGGAATATATACATTTATTTTTAATTACAGATTCCAGAAAACTAGGTGAGACATTAATGTCACAGCTCGGTCCAAATGGTGATGTACTTATGTAGTGCACTTTTTGTATCCTTAGAGAAAACTCCTTTTACCATATTTTCAGATATTACACAAAAATAATTGCTGTGTAAAATTAAATAAAATAATTTTATAATCACTAAACAAAACAAAAAAAAAAACTTTAAAGTAATCTAATACTAATAATATGAAAAGAATAACACTTTCTATGGTACGTATTGCATACATATATGTACTACCAGAACTCTAATACAATTTTTTCTGCATACATATGCAACAGAATAATTTGTGCAAAATGCGCAATGATGATAGATGGTTAATTAACCACCCTCACCTTTGGTAACGATCTAGAAGAATCCCTGTAGATACCTCGGCGCTCTGGAGCAATGTGTCTTATCTCTGGTCGTAATATCAGAGTGAAAATTATTTAATGCTGTTATGGTTGAAAGTAACAACTTCTCCTTTAAAAGTATTAGAATTTGTCCCGTAAAACCATTAATATATTTTTTAACATTTTAAATTACGCAGATTCTGTCCTTCCATAAAATGATTATTGTTACAGCGTTGAGCTCTAAGTTTCTGCAGACTTACAGAACGACCACAAAGAAAAAAAGGACGTATTACTACGACGGTGATACTGTGCAGAATGACGCCAAACTATTTGAGGAGAAACTTTCTGGTGTGCGACGCGCGAATATTTTCTAAGTTCAAAGGTGCACGTATACGCATGCGCATGCAGATGATCAGCCGGTTTCTGCGTTGCAGCCAACATGAGAAAGATATGTAAAACTTGTAGCCAACCTCTGCAAAAATGCCCCAGTCAAAGGTGAGGCACATGGTTTGAGCAGGCTAATTTAGCACGATCAAATGTTGTTACTCATGCACTGTTTTGCACATAAACAATCCTATGACACAACGATAATGGAGTGTTCCGTAGGAAATATATGTATGAGCTTACAGACTGTATCGGACTGGTTCGGCTACTGCCGCGAAGTGTGCATGATGTCAAATGGCACCAAGTATACTGCAAGGGGGGACATTGGCGGTCCCGGCCACGTCGTTCAAATCGACGAATGCAAAATAGGACGACGCAAGTTTCATCGTGGGCGCGTCGTAGAGGGCAGCTGGATGCTGGGAATAATCGACATGGGAGCAAATGGGTACAAATGACGATATGCCCCAACAACAGAAGGGATGCAAATACGCTCTACAGTCTAATTGCAGTGCACGTAGAGTTCACCAGCAGTATTCACACCGATGCCTGGCGGGGATGCTATGGGTTGATGGCTGGAGGGTTTTCTGAGCACCTAAGAGTGAATCACTCAGTGCACTTTGTCGACCCAGTGACAAATGTGCACACAAATAACAAAGAGCCACGCTAGTGAAGATTACAATTAGGTGCAATTTAGGTATCACTTTGTGTTAGTCTGCTAGTGTAATTTAGGGACAAGTAAGACTGTTGGCAGCATTGCGTTCATTAGAGAAACAAGGATAGTTTAGCTGTACTGTATTATTCAATATGGCTGCATTACGCAGTATATAAATAAACAAACAATTAATAACGTTAAAAGAACGCCCTGCAACACGAAATTGCACTAAAAAGTAAAGGAATTATATTAAAAACTATGGTTGTATATAAAAAAAAAATAAAAAATTGTGAAGGACTTAGAAAACAATCGCCACGTCGCATATTAGAAAAAAGAGCTCTATTTGATAATTCTGGATTCTCTTCGCACGATGTTTGCAGAAAGTCTAAATTACTTCTATCCTATTAGTCCACATCACAACTTACGTACTTATTATTGTGATAACCAATAGGAAGACTATTACGTAAGTTGTATCATTCTGTTTCCTGCCTAGTTTAACATCCCATTTTATACAAATCACCTTCTCCAGAAAAATCCAGAACAAGTTCCCAAATACTTAAAAAAAATACCAAATAACTGTCACATATATTAACGGTTTCAATTTTTCGCTTTAATTTTGTTCCTACTAAGTACAAAATTAGATTAAAACGCTTTCTATAATCATTGAAGCAAATCAAGTTACCAATGCCAATAGCTGCTCTGCTACTTTGCAAATACAGTGTCACGTTGCAGTGACACGATTCCAGGATAAAATATTATTCAGAATAAAAGCAAATGTGCTAAAGCTTCACATACCATGACGCTATGAAAGTATGCGGGATGGTTTGTATTCTTGATGCTTTGTCTCAATGAAATCCGCTAGTGCACTTTGCTCTTTAATTAGTCTAGCTAGATATAAGCGTAATTATCGTGGTTTATAAAAAGTCATTATATAAGCAATCATTTTAATTCATTGTATAACTTTGTTACAGAATACTCCAAGTATAACCTGTATTAGAATAAGAAACGCTTTCAACTAAATAATGAATAGAATGTATTTAAGCGCTAAAGATTACATTCTGTAAAATTGAGTAAATTATTTCCCGAATAAATGTATTTTCGTTAATGCTTAGACATTAAACATCTGCACTGCTACTGCTGAATGAGTCAATTATTATCAAATTGTATTTTTGCACACCCAATGCAAGGTTCAATACGCTCACACATATACCTACGCATACAACGTCCTACAGGCACCATATAGGGCGCTGATGACCAAGCAGTTGAGCGCCCTTATATACAAATCATCATCATCATCATCATCATCATCATCATCATCATCATCATCATCATCATCATCATCATCATCATCATCATCATCTTCATCATCATCATCATCATCATCATCATCATCCAGGCACCATAGGCAATGAAGACATTTAACTAAATTTGATGTTATCTCCTTGAGTTCCACAAGCCAATCTTTTCTCACAAGTTGTGAGTTATTGTTGCCCACAATGACCCTTATTTAGAAATGCTTAATATCCCTTTTTACTGCATGAGTCAATATAAGCTTTGGCTTAATAAATGAAATGAAATGCTAATAGGCAATAGACATTTGGAAGGTAAACGTTCCAGAACTAAATTTAGGATACCTCCAGACAATTGCTAGTTATTAGAACATCTGCTTACTAGTCGTTACTATAAGTCCTTGTTTACATCTTCCAGAAAATGGAATTCCTATACGTGGTCCATCGTCCTTTCTTGGAAGTCGTTCTCATGAAGCTTGGATTGGATTATTGGATTATGCTGGTAAGGGGATTCAGCAATGCAACCAATGCGACTATGGCCAAAACGGGGCCTCCCCGAGGTGAAGAATGAGGTGAGGAGACCGAAGGGCCCGACTAAAGGACTCACGACTCTGCAGGGGACAGGGTGCCTTTTATTTACCAGTTTGAAACTCCCCCACCAGGCGAGCTAATCCCACCCGCCAAGGTCCGGAAAGGCCTACCGGTTGGCTTGAAGATCAAAAACATTCCTACCGAAGAAGGAAGTATTTACCAGTAGCATATCATCCTGCCATGCAGCGCCGAGGCTCCCGCCGACAATTCTACCCTGAAAGAGACCACCAAATGAGAGGTGACGTGGAATGCTAAAGGAAATGAAATGGTGGACAAGGAATTCGAGAGATGTAATTAAAATACCTACTATTTGCCTGGTGACCTGGGAGAAAGCCCCGAAAAGCCCAAGGAACAGATAGGCTGGCCACGGGAATCGAACTCGGACCTCCCTAATTCGGGCCGCAAACGAAAACCGTGAGCCATCGCTCTTGGTCTGTAGCTTGCACTGTCCTGTTTTGAAGAAGCAGTTATATTAGCAGTGTGTACTGTGTGCTAAAATTTGATAGTGCTATTCTAAAAGGAAACAAATGAACACCTCTCAAAACATCGAGTGGTGGAAGTTTCTAATTCGTTCTGTTGTGAAAGGATATGATTCAATACTATCTCTTTCCTTATGCTTAGACTGCTTGAAAGCGAGACATGTAAGACTACTTCCAAAGTAGTGAATGAGAAACTACGCGGAGCATGTGTTTCAAAAATGCAGAAAAGGTGGATGAAGTATGTAGTCAAGCGACGTGATTAACATTGCGTCAAATAGGCTTTAGTTGTGGCTCACTCAAGCGCAAGTGCGACTTGAATTTGAGAGTGCAGATGTTCAAGAGCAACATTTCTAACAAAAAGAAACAGAAGCAGAGAGAAAACGAAGAAACGAAATTAGAAGCGCGTTATTCACGGGTGAGAACCGGTAACTACTAAGTATACAGAATTTAATGTGACAGAAGAATTGTTTTAAAAATATCCTTTAGAACTTGTTGCGAAGGAATCGTAACCTAGAAGATGGAACAAACTTTTTTATTTCATGAAGTGACACACCGAAAACTCGCCTCGTTTTTGACTGTTTCCAAAACTGCTGGAAGTATCTACAACTTTATAATTCATTAGCTGAAAGTATAATAAAGTGGTTCGCGAGTAACCATAAAAGAGATAAAAAGAAAAGAAAAATAGACAATGCGAAACTGTACATTTATTATCTTGCATGCGGGCGCCGGGGTAGCGCGGTGGTTTCGTTCGCGGCTCCCGTTCTAAGGGTCCCGAGTTCGATTCCTGGCTCTGGGGTTGGCGATTTTAAGTCGGCCCTATCCACGCCTTCACCTCTGTCTAGCACACGTGAAGTATCCCCTATGCCCAACGTGGTTCGGAGTCCACGGTAAAAACTGTAGGTCCTCTCACCTCACCGCCATCTTCACTATCACCCTATCATCGGAGGTAATGGACACCGCCCTCTGGGTGCCTCCACCTGAGAAATGGGTCCGGTCATCACTTGGTGGGGTGAGGTTACCCCGAAGGCCAAAGTTGCCATGTGGGGAGTGTTAGTAACTAACTTATCTTGCATGCTATACTATTATTCACTCATAAGGTATACCAGATAAGTCAGCTGCCCCTTATTCTCCAGTTTTATGCAGACTGTATTTTACACTCCAACATGAAAACATTGACCACATTACGAGGTTCTACCCGCGTATTTAACATGGATGTTAAACACTCAATGAAATTAGTACTAATATAGATGTTATCGCAACGCCTATAATATATTCATAATTAGATAGCTGGCGTTTGCACGAATACTATATGTTAGACGGGATATTTATCTCCACGTTACTAGGTAGCTCAGTTGGAACTAGTGTAAAACTGCGATGTCATCTGTCTGCTGTGACGGTGGTTCGAATCCTCTGTAATGGGTATACTAATTTATAGACCATGTAATACTCAAAATTTGCCATTTTTATTCTTTAAACTGTTATTATTTTTATTTTTAATTGTTTTATTTATGTTTTATGGCATTTTGATGTTTCTTTATTGGTGAACTACAGGTAGATAGTTGTTTAAACGTACATATAGGTGACTGCAATTGAAATAAGAATCCTTTATAAACATTTAAACACAGAAAACTTGGAAATTACAGTATCAGAGTTTAACATGGAAGTTGAAAGCTATTTTGCAGACATAGAATTATTGTACAATCGTACCCGGGCACTCTTGGATGGTTTTGGATAGGAGGTGTTTGACCATCCCCCATACAGCCCGGATTTGGCGCCAAGCGATTACCACCTCTTCCCAGCGATGAAAACATGGCTCGGTAAACAACGCTTTGATACTGACGCTGAACTGCATGCCCGTGTAAACCATAGGCGGCAGATTGTTAATGAGACGGTATTGAAAAACTTGTAACATGGTATAATGAATGTCTCAATTTGAATGGCGATTATGTAGAAAAATAGCTTAAGAATGTATATTTAAAATTTATATAATAAACGTTGAGTTTTTCAACTTCTGAATTGTTTATTTCGAAACGTCTGTTACTTTCTGGACAGCCCTCGTAACTTATCGTATGCTTTAACTTCTGATTGAATATTCTGCCAATGATAATCCCACTAGTTTACCTTTAATTAAAAAAATAAATCGGTCGAGATCCAAGTTATGTTTCTACCTTATTGTTGATGCCATGTTGACCGTGTGAGTGACTTCACTCATCTCGCATGTCATTCAGTTGCTTGAAAGTGATGTGCTGTTGTTATCACTTGTGCGAATACGACTTCGTCTGAGCTCAACCACCTCGTGGTTGGATGGTTCCAGCCGATACTGTATCGTTGCGTGCTGTTACGAGAACTTGATCATATAGGCTCCCTAACTTACAAGTTGATTTGCATGACAGCAGCATTTTTGCAACATAATTTTTGTGTCCTACAAGTTGGATGCAAATTATAAATACATTAAAGAATGCAAATGCTAAAAGTTTCCTTTAATGATCCATTTGTTTCCATAATTCTATTATAATGTAAAATATTAGATTTTGAAGGTATCAAAAGAAAGGCTTTCCGATTTACAAATTAGAAATCCTTTGTATTCAGAAAATATTGGTTCCACATCGCAAGACGGGAGAGGAAGAAAACAATAGCATGAGCTACCACGAGTAAATTGTGCTGGCTCCTTATTAACCGAAAAAAAAACTTATTTTCACATTTCTGAAATTTCGCTGTCTTTTCAACAAGTTTCTGAACATTTCAACTCATTTAAAAGCTAGATATGCGTTTCTGAGTAGATATTTGAAGAAAAACGTCAACAGAAAGCGATCTAACACTACAACGTTTCGTGCCACTTAATGGAGCCGCCGAGATGAAGGGGTGTGCTGAGAGAAGAAAATGAAATGAAATGTGTAGTGTTTAACGCCCGCTTCCACTACATACGGCAGATGGTGACACTGATGATACATGACATGAAGATAGAGCACCGGTGGAATGAGATGGCGGGGGAAACCGGAGGTCCCGGAGAAAACCGGCCCCGGCACCGTGTTGTCCAACACAAATCTCACTTTGCGGTCGCCTGGGATCGAACCCGGGCCACCTTGGTGAGAGCCAAGCGGTCTATCCACTGAGCCACGGTGCGGCCATGCTGAGAGAAGAGAGCGGTCGGTCCGAAAGCCCTGAAGAGCAGAGATCGGGTACCTAGCAGTTCCAAATTGAAGTTCCACAACGACGTCCAGTAAGAACCGGCGCCCTTCTCCCCAATGCAAGGTTTCATAAATTACTGGAGACCGTACAGCCTGGGGACCGAGTTTCACAGAGAGCATCATATTCGCAGATAAGCAGCTTCGAGACACTTACTTGTCAACGTGTGGCAACCCCCAAAAACTAGGTATGAACACTTAGTGAAGTTTAGGGAGGGGAAACCTTCCCAGTATCTATCTAGCTGCTCCATGTATCAAGGAGACCGAATCAGTATTTAAACCCACAGAATCTCGAATGCGAGTCATACGAGTCAGAGCCTGCACCGCCTAGCCCGGTATTTGGATACATCGTATCCAATGGATGAGTAGAGCCAGACTGAAAAATTCAGTGCCATAACCGGGATATGAACCACGGATCTCCTGGTCTCAGTCCAGTTGCTCCAAACCACTGAGCTACTGTGCCAACATGCCGACATGACATTAAATTCTCCAACTGGTTCGTATGTTTCCCAGTAAACAACTATATGAAAACCCCTAGTGGTTTACTGGGAAACATATGAGTCAGTTGGAGAATTTAAAGTCATGTCGTATGTTGGCCATAGTATCTCAGTGATTTAGAGCAACCGGACGGAGACCGGGAGATCCGTGGTTCATATCCCGGCTATGGCATTGAATTTTTCAGCCTGGCTCCAATCATCCACACCTTAGCCTACACACGGCTAGTATGGAAGAAATTATTATTTCCATCGTTTCCAATGTTAAACGAAGTAGATATTTGTAGAAACGGTGTATTTTACGGCTCTACCAACATATAGATCGATTCCACCTAACTCTGTTCTCTAAATCCAAACATATATTTTTTTTTTAAATATAAGGTTCTTATTTGGTATTTAATTGTGTTTAAGGCGGTCCGTACTTAGTTTGTCTCACAGGTGGTGATAACTCGGAAAAGAATGTTCGCAAAAAAGAAGCGTTCCACGCTTTAGATTACAGTACTTTATTGACATATCAGTCAGATGGCTCCGTGATAACGTGTGACTCGTCAGCCAGCCTCTTTAACCTTGGTTAGTTCTTGGATTTCCCCGGCCGGTAGGTGAATAATGGGATGGTTTCTCCCCTACCATGATTTCCTTTCTATCGTGTATCTTTCATTCCACTTCCTTGTCGTCTTTCAAAACGCGTATGTTTTGGGAGTGAGGCAACATTGCTTAGATTTAGGGGATATTTCTCAAAGAAAAGAGAACAATAGAGGAGTACTTGGCTAGCTGTTTGACCATCCTTGTCTCTAGGCAGTTCCAACAGTGGGACGGATTTTCAAACTTGAAGTTGTCCTCCATGCGTCTCTGTGGTGGTCTGCCTGCGGCCTGTAGCCTCCTGCGATTCCTTCCCTGTATCCTGTTCCTTGAGAGTGGTAGCCACAGTTAATATAGGTTTCTATATTCAAGGTGCCACTCTTTGTTGCAAACCCTGTAGCAAACATTTCCCAATTATACTAAGAGAGGAAAGCAAATATAAAAACCACAGAGTGGAGGGTGGTGGTAAGATATGAATCCCACACTTTAGGTTCTGAGTTCGTAATTACCTTGACCACAATGGTCGGTCTGTTCGAATAAAGTTGATTGCAAAAGTCTTTGATGTCCTTCCCTCAGTAGTGCCAACTTAATAACTTGACTTTGAACATGCATAAGTATCCCTTTGATAATAAACATGTTTAAGTGGATGGAGATAGTTTCGTACATTCCTGGAAACATTAGTTGGATGCCTTCCAGCACTATTGTCTCTTTAGAGCGCAAGCTTCATTCCACGCTTTAAGCATATGGACTGGAGCAACGATTATAAGGCTGGGAATAATTAAACGTGGGAAGTACGCCCCTTGCGTATATATGTATATACATATACACACACAAAAGGCAGTGTTGAGGAATTTTACTCCTATAAATTACAACCTGGAGTTAGGTCTTAATGAATAGGTGACAGGTTGTGCAGGAAGGTGGGAATTGCAACTGAAGTTGTTGCCGGCATAAGGTTATCTTGTTAGCGAGCTCCCACTTTAATATATTATATTGTATGCTGCGGAAAGAAATTTATTTAAGAGCGGAGCTGACTCACTTTGTCTTCACTGCCTTCTAACTAGCTTTTAATTACATTAAAAGAGATGTACAAAGCTAGAAGTCATTAGCGTCTTGCTTGGTCTGTCATTTGGAAGGCAAGTTTCAACTTTCCAAAAGTAAAAATATGTCTGTGGCAGATATCGAGGTGTATTAGAAATGTCCCATGGTTATCTTCTCACAAAGAGTATTTTTAGTATTTATGTATTACTCTTTATAACCTATGTAGTTTGATTTATGCTCTTATATAATATACTTATAGAACTTATTTTTTATTTAATTATCAAGTATATTTATGGGAATGACCTATAAATATTTTCCTGTCTCTTTTAAAACGCATTTATAAAGTTTATGCCCATATATCTTAAGTTTCTCCATGATTATACATTTTAAAGCAAAAGTATGACCTGTATTACCCAAGCAGCTTCCCTACGAATAATATATATAATCTTTATTATTCCCTATATACACTCAAGTTGCCTGATTTTGGGTACATAACACATTTGCTTTATATTATTTTACTTAGAATATATTCTTAAAAATGTTCTGGAAGTTTAACTCCTGATAAGAAAAACTTACATCTAAGAAGCATTTTAAGTGCTGAAAAATGTCTTGACGTATTACAGTCGGGGAAAGCGTACCGGAAAATGCTTTCATTGCAAAATGACTTTAAATTCTGTTTATATACTGTCGCGAGGCATTGTTGAGGCGGACACGGCCGGCCCAGGCGAAACAGACAGATAGTGCACTGTGGAGATAAGAGCTTGCCGACACAGAAAAATAAAGAGACATATAGATGTCTGTAAATTTCTTCGTTATCTTGCCGTCTTTATTGTTACTGAGCAGTCCACTAATTTCTAGAAATAGTAACTGGAGACATAAAAGTGCCATGGCTGTCAACGCAGTTGTTCAGTTGTTAATGGAGCTGTGAGAGAGAAGTGGAGAACTGATAATCAAATGTGTGTAGTGATTTAAAATTGAATTCTTTTGTTTGTGGACGTGTAGCAGATGATCTTGAAGGTTCCATTTGTGCATGCTACCTAATCTTGCCACTGCAAAGGGTTGTACAAAACTGTCGTTCTTTGGAAATAAAGTGCAGTTTGAATTTCTGCAAACTAGACTTAATTCTACGAACCCACAAAGTCACAATAACTATCTTTTCACTTTAAAAGGTCACAATTTGCAAACTTATCAACATCCATCCAGAATAGTTTTCAAACACATACGAGGGGGGACCCAAAAGAAACCGGACTCCGAGGGCGCTGCCACTCATAGACGTAGTGCAGGGTTCTCGCGCTAGATAGTGTTAGTAGAGACCTTCATGAAACAGCTGTGCAGACGGCGTCAGTGTAGAGCTGAACGTGCAAGTGTGGTATTGTGTTTCTCTGACTGTTGGCGGGTTACCTCTGCGATGTCGTTATGGCAACAAAGGGTGTGTGTGAAATTTTGTTTCCTGCTTAAAAAACTGCAACGGAGGCAAACCAAATAATTCAGAAAGATTTCCAGGAGGACGGTATGTGCCGCACACAGGTTTTAGAGTGGTTAGGGCGCTTGAAACGTAGTGAGATGTGTGTTGACGACCAAGCTTGTTCTGGACGCCCTTCAACATCGCGAAATGAGGAGAACATTGAAAAGGTCCGCCAAAAGATCAACGAGGATCGGCGCCAAACGATCGACCAAATGTCAGCAGCGACAGGAATCAGTTGGGGCTCGTGCCAGCGGATTTTGAGGGAGCATTTGCACATGAGACGTATTGCTGCTAAATTGGTTCCGCGCCTTCTCACACAGGAGCACAAAACAATCCGCATGAAAGTGTGTCAGGACTTGAAAACAGAGATTGCACGTGATTCAAACTTCTTGAACAAAGTCATTATAGGGAATGAGAGTTGGTGTTACGGGTATGACCCAGTAACTAAGCAAGCGTCGAGCCAGTGGGTCAGATGTGAAGACGATGATCACTGTCTTTTTTATGTTCGTGGAATTGTGCTTCAGGAATTCGTATCCCCTGTCCAGACTGTTAACCAGCACTTTTACTTGGATGTTTTAAGCCGTCTGCGAGAGGATGTGAGGAGGAAACGCCCGGAACTTTGGCAATCAGGTGACTGTTTTCTGCATCACGACAACGCTCCAGCACACACGGCCTTACGAGTGACCCACTATTTGGCATCTCAGAGGTGGTCTGTCGTTCCCCACGCTCCGTATTCGCAGGACCTAGCCCCGTGCGACTTTTCCTATTTCCACAAATGAAAAAACGCTAAAAGAGGTGGGTTATGACGATGTGGAGGTGATAAAATCAGCTTCGCAAAGGGCACTGGACAATATCAAACTTGAAGAGTTCCAAACATGCTTCCAACAGTGGGAAAAGAGACTTGACAAGTGCATCGCATGTAATGGAGAGTATTTTGAAGGTGACTGAAGTAATTTTGTAAAAATGTTCATCAATAAAGTTTTTATGGCAACATCTGGTTTCTTTTGGGTCCCCCCTCGTATTAAACTTACAAAAATATTTCTCTAATTTTTGCAAACACTCCCACCGCTTAGAGTTCTGTAAATCATTGTTACTCCAACAAAAATATTTAAGCTAAAATATAAATTACATTTGGGATTCCCTAACATGAGGACCACTCTATCGTAGTGAAACCTTACTTAGACCACTCAGCTAGCAATAGGAACAAGAATTTTCATACGAGACCCAAAATTCTAAAATAAAGTTGGAAGATAACAATACTTGTATTTTACGGTTCACTTTAAAAGCTTAAACTCGTGTCAAACTGAAGCTTTTAATAACTTGCCCAGATGACGTCCTAATGACTTCAACACATAAATATGACAGTCCTGATATTCACTCTGTCATAAGCATGAAAATTTTCTACTTATTATATAAAACACTATTATGTTGTATTTAATTATCCTCGGTATGCTTTTGATAAAGTTTCCACGAGCCGTGAATACTAGAACGTGCAGCATAGTTTGCTGATTCCTGAATTGGGTATTGCGTATCTACTTTCTTAGCTCTCACTAAATTTTTTAAAACCACCATAATAACAGATTTATGCTTAACGTAAGGAAAATAATAAAATGAACTTTAATAACACCATAACTACCGTTACTGTGTTAAGCATAGAATACTTAAAAAAAGCGTTCTTATCTAATGAACCCTGTAGGTGCATTCAAGTAGGACTAAACGAGCTTAAGCAGAAGTCCTGCATTTTATCGATATTGCCATGTCTGCGATGTTCACTTAATGAAGCTCTCTAGAACCTTTTCGTTTTTTACCTTGAGTGGTTTGGATGATTCCAGCTCCTGACGTCGGCCATTATACCAACCATAGAGTACCCTCTAATTCCCATTCAGTGTTGTAACTCATGGACGTTGGTTCGAAACTAATGATGTTCAACTGTCCAAAAGTATCCATTTGCTTTTGAAAATAACACTAATATGCACTTCTGTCTTAAACTCATAAACTGGAAAGGTAAATATGTAATTAATGTATCGCAACTGCGTATACAGGGAGTTTCAAAGGTGACGATCAATATCCCAGACCTCAGTTAACTGAATTTATTTGTCTCGTATCTTTGGAAGATGCTGAACTTATCCTTGGTCAACCGATCCTTCCTGTTTGAACTATGCTGTACACAAACTGACACTCACACGGACATTCCTCTTTAAATACTTTTATGGATTTAGGCAATTTTGTGGGGGGTGGGGCAAAGTACCTTATCTACTTAATTATATGTTTGATAGAGAAAGTATAAACCATCGAACTTATAATATTGTCTTGGATATTACCTATATTATCTTGGATGCTCTTATGCTTAGCAAAATTCGGAAGTTTAACATGGAATATTGCTAAATGTAACTCAGACTATGCATATTAATACGGTTTATATATGTTTCCACGGTTGGCTTTCGTCTGTCTCTTGTGGTTTCACGTCTGTGATGATGTACAAAAAACTAATCAGGATAACGAAAACTTCAGGGATACATGTCTACCAAACATATAATACATTAACATTACTTTTCAAGTCAGTGCCTGAAGCACATGATTTGCAATCCTTGGTAATAAAACCTTTTTTATTTCTGGATTTAAGACGTCTTTTCTCCCGTCTGGATAATTCAGAATTAAAATTGCAATTGCAATTGTTCTTAAAAGTAAAACCAATGCCATTTACAGAGGGAATCAAATAAATGTCATTTCATTGTAGCCAATCAGATATACCGAGTGAGCTATACGCACGACGCAAGTCGCAGCATCTGCCTTCATGGTAACATTTGATTTAAAAAAATGTGCTATCTCATCTTAGACTAAGCTTCACAAAAGAACGTTACTTCAGAAAATCGGAGTTCACAAATTCCAAGCTGACTATTGTATGTTACTGTATATTACAAGTATTTCTACAATTCCTTGAAGTGAGTAAGTGAAACCTAAGCAGGAATGTTGACTATAACTTACTTTGTACACTAGTGTTATGTTTTCCAGAACTAGCAATCCATTCTTTCAAATGGTAAGCACAATAGTGTATTAGTTCCAGATTGTGATAATGGCATGTTAGCCTTCATAAAGGATTCTCCATATTGTGACTTTGTGGGTTCGTGGAATAAAAAGTCCAATTACACCACTCAACAAGGTTCTTTATTTCCACCGACTTACAGTTAAACACTTGCCAATTACACAGAATTTCGTGCTGCACACAGTTACAATTCACCATTTCGTCCGTTACAATTTCCTTGTACTCGTAATTACGTAAGCTCCGGTACACCTTCACAGTTACGTACAGTCTTCCGTTGCACAATCTTCTCGTTCATTAACACGTCACTGACTAACTCTTACACCAAGAACTGACTGTCTCCTCACTCACTAACTGACAAAACCAACTCATTGACCAACTCTACTCTGTCCGTCTGTAACCCTCTTTATATAGGAATATCGCCCACTTCTCCGCTTTTCTGGTTCCCAGGCGAAGATTCCGGTAAACGAAAGATCGAGAATCAGGTGTAGGAGAAACAGGCGACACAGTCATGTTTTTCCCCTGACCACAGCCTGTCACCACTATAGGACAAACGAGGCGAGGGCGTGGCTAACCGAACCTTCCCTGTCTCCCGCTCTCAGCTGCTTCACAGGGTGTTCCAGCGCTCGCGTTACAATATTAACAGCTTTACAGTATTGTCTGTTGTACATTCCTATTCCAAACTTAATTTGTTTGATTTGCTTCACTACATTTAATTCAGGGTAATAACAAATGGTAGAGTATTATATTGCATTGATCTAAGACCATATGTGTCCAATTTAGAATTTTTGCCTCAATAACCGTCTATAATTTTATATATATTTTATATAATATATATAATCCGTTGCATGTTATCTAGGTTTAAGAATACGTGAAAATCACCCTGAAATATGCTTCACTTGAATACGAAATTTAATATTCCATCCGTATTAATACCAATTTTACATCGCGATTTCGCTTTTGGCACATAGCGTGCAGTTCTCTTTTATTGCCGTTGTTTATATATCTATATCTATATATATATATAGTTTGCAATGTAGCTGCTTTTGAGAGGTTTAATCTCGATTAAAATGAAGTACATAGAAAACTAAGTATTCGCAAGAATTGATTATATGTTCAAGAATTATGGGGCATGCTTGGGATTACTACGGAGAGGATTCGCACTGAAATCTTTAATTTATTATAAGCTCAAGTGAGGCACCCGCGGGAGGAAGGATGAAGCGCAGGAAGACAGAGCGCGGACGATTCAAGAAGTCATGACAGTCCTGAGGGTACGGTTCCTATCATCTAACAGATGGAAACTCCATGAGAAGGCCAGCAGAAGCGACCTCCGACTCGCCATGGTTCGGAAACGACCCGTCAGGTCGTCCTGGAGACCGGAAACCGTCCTACCGAAGGAGTAAGTGTGATCTAGGAGCATGGTATCTTGCCATGCAACGCCAAGATACCCACCGACACTTCTACCTAGAAAGACACTGCCAGATGAGGGATGATGTGAAATAAAAATGGAGTTGAAATGGAGGTACAGGAAATTTGAAGGGGGGTGTAATTAACCTACCTGGCATTCACCTGGCAACCGGGAAAGCCTTCGAAAAATCCATGGGTCAGGTAGGTCGCCAAGGGGAATCGAACCCGGGTCCCCCAAATGCGGACCACAGGCGAAACCGCCTGAGCCATCCCTCTCGGTTGGTCAGGGATTGTTAGACACTTTTAAATATACAGTTACAGGTGGCCAGTAAGTGCTGAAGAATTCCGTATATCAATGAAGTAACC
>CM060947.1:82023645-82031145 GCA_030765055.1 Mantis religiosa
ACATCTTAAGAATTAAGAGGGCTTTACAGACCATCCGCAGTAATTTAAGGATATATTATACTTGTA
The DNA here is from genome assembly GCA_030765055.1 of Mantis religiosa. Lineage (NCBI taxonomy): Eukaryota > Metazoa > Arthropoda > Insecta > Mantodea > Mantidae > Mantis > Mantis religiosa. The sequence goes on from CM060947.1 coordinate 82,023,712, forward strand.
TTTTTTATTCAAGTAACTTAAATTGGATATTTTTGATCAAAGTTTAGAAGCACCTTTGAGAAACAAATAGTATTTAAAAAATGTAATAAAAACATCCGTAGTAGTTTGATGTTTCTTACGCCTATTTGAAAGATACTGGAATTAAGTACAAGTTTGGCACAATCTTTAATTTCAGAATTGTGTTCGCAGACACGAAGTTGCTCAAAAATCCCCGAAACGTCAAATATCAACATGAAATTTTTAAATGGAATACAATATCACCTCTACTTCCTGTGCGGATGTTACCCTCTAAAGCAGGGATAGACAGGTAGTGGCGGTATGACGTCAGCTCCGTTAGTTCTAATCGCCAAATATGCCCCGGAACGAAAGGCAGGTTAGCGTGTGACGTCACCACGCCGACGTCTGCTACCCAAGAGGAAGGAAACAGTTTGATGTGTTGGGGTTCCGACAGCGTAGGAAACGTATTAATAATATGTACAACTTGCATCTTAGGTGTAATATTAATACTGATTGCTTTAATTACACAATTGGTCACAGTTTATAAACAATTACATTTTAGCTCTGTGCTAAGAGAAGATATATAAACTTCATCTCGTATTTTATCTGAAAGTCAGGCATGTTATAAAGTACATAAAATAAAACAAAGTAATTTGCTGTGCAAATTATTAGAGACACATTCAGAACAAAATTACGTGTACATTTTCCGACATTTTAGGTTTCTTTTTTCTTTAACTAGTTTATCAATGTCAGAATGTAATGTCTGGGAAATCTGTAATCGAAGGTTGCATGTTAGATTGTGGTACGACAAGTTACTTCGGGGTTAGACTTAGCTAATTTCATAACAAAAAAAATTGTTCGCACACATATATCGAGCCAAACACACATAATATACGATACATGCGGCAAGTGAATACAACCTCAAAAATCTGGTTTGGGGGACATTCTTATAATAATCAGCCAAGTCTTTCTCGTGTGTATATTTGGCCTTCAATAAATTGTCGCATTGTAAATTTAACAGCTCCATTTGGTACGTAGCAGCTATATTGTTGTCATCAAGTGCGAATCCTCAGATTCTGTACTCACAGCGCCATGTATATAGGCAACTTGATACTACACGGTTCTTGCCTGACGTCACACGCACTGCAGGCCACGCTCCGGGCTGAAACACGTCACAACTCTCGAAGCTGTCTTTCTCTGTTCTGAAGTTTCCGGGAGTTTGTTGCATTTATGGTAAATACTGCTGTAGCGTTCTGCAGCTGCACTATAATCTAATCGAACTACATTTATGCAGCGCTATAAAAGCCCAATTTGATAGAAAAATGGTTAAATGATGCTGTCCGTAAGATTAAAAGGAATAGCATGCATAAATTATATCAATGTTTTGTAAACGTCAGTTATATGTTTCTTTCATCTAGACAGTTTAGGTGAAAAGAGAAATTTGGGGACCGAATAAGTTTTATAGTTTTTCCTTCCTTCTTTATTTACTTCCTTCTTGCTTTCTACCGTGTTTGTTCTAATGTTAATTAAATTTTCAAAAAACTGTTCTCTTTAACATTTTATAAAAAATGTATAATTAGTAAATAATTAGTATTGTGGGAGATTAATTGTGTTAGTTCTAGACAAGGTACTCCTAACACAACAGTTTAATATCGGGCGAATTCAGGTTTCTTTCTCAGAATTAACAATAAAGCTTACGTTGCTTGTATCATAAACCGTATTTAACTAAGCTCTGTGTAGCCTGAGCTTTTGTTTTCTTTTATTTATTGTACCTCGTGCGTGGATTATGTCAGAAGAGAAAAACGAGATCCCACACATGTGACGTGATGTTATGGTGTGTGAGATGACAAAACATATGAAACTACAGGTTCATATAATACCCTAGCTCATGTTACCCGGATTATGTGATTTTTCAGTTACGAAACGGTCATAAGGTGTTTTAACTAAAGAGTCTCTTTTAAATACTTGTTGCAATATTTACCGAGAGAATTTCTTAATTTTTATCAATGTGTAAACCAATCCAACTTCCATGTATATTTTTATTATACACAATGTTTAGTTAAAACAAAACCAATAGTTTCGTCTCATTGTAGCATCAGAGGCAATGGAGAAGCACATAGTAGCTAAGGAAACAATCAAATTATTAAATTGAAAGAGAGGGCAGAATATGCAGTGTTCTGTCTTGCTATGATTTTCTAAGGTGGCTTAAAGCAAAATGTAAACATACATGGAACTAAAAACTACATGACGAGATATACGGTAAGGAAAATGCCAGTAGTTCTCTAAAGAGAGAAAATAAATAATTATCACAATACTAAAATTGAGCATACAGGACAGTCCTGACTGTCAGGACTAAAAACGATCCCATCATTGTGAAGGTTGCAACCACACCTTATTATGACAAGTTTAAGGTAAAATATTGCTTTTTAAAGTTATTTATCAGAATTTGTTTCCTTTGAAGTTTTATTTTGACATATTGTACACAGTGCACATCAGCTCTACTGCATCACTGTATACTTAAAGACACCCATCTGTGAAAATTGCTCACAAAGTGCAAAAAATGACAAAATTGTTTTGCCTAATTAAAAGGAATAATCCGTGTTCTTCAATTTCATGTTATTTTAATGCCATACAACCCTTTATAAATTGTGGCATATGACTATTTAAGTGGCTCACTGTAATTTGACGCAGTGTTTTATATTACCTGTTTTGGTGATTTTCTCTTGTTTTTAATTTTCAGTGCCTTTCAGTATATAAATTGATCCAAACGATGCAGCTTTCAACTATAAGCTTGAAAATGTTTGTGCTTGCATAAAAACAGTACCAAAAGAAATTGATGAGATGATTTTTATAATGTCACCAGTGCTTGTGCAATTAAATTACAAAGCACATATTTCATAAGCAAATATTAAACATTAATAAAAGGAAAATTGAATAATTTTTATCCTAAAGCAGGGATCAGATTCAAATTTCCTCTCACAAATTTACTAATAATATATTTATGAGTATAGCCACAAAGTATTATTTTTCTGGAAATAAAATTGCATCATGTGGAACAGTTTAATTAAATGACAATAAAACACTATAAATATATTAATATCACAAGAACTATTTTGGACAATGGTCTGATAATTGGTCTGTGAACTATTGTTAATACTACAATAATTTTGTTACAGTTTCAAGTCAATCCAAGCAAAATTATATATTTTAGGAAATTCACAGATGTGTTTTTTTTTTTTTTTTTTTTTTTTTTGTAATTTATCTCTTCCAACGTTAAGTCATACAGGGCGATGAATGCAATTTGTAAAATGATGCTCAAATGAGTCCAGGGTCCATAGAGCTTAGAGTTACCCGACATTCGTCTTTCAGGGTAAGGGAAACCCCCGGGGAAAAACCTTATTCAGATAACTCACCCTGACCGAGATTCGAACTCGGGACCTCTTTAACGTGAGACAGACACGCTACCGCCACGCTACGAGGCAGGCATGGGTATTCTTAAAGTTTCAGCAAGTTTTACTCTTTCTCGGAAGTACAGAACTAGATTTCATTCCTCATTCTTTATTTAATTCTGTGCGAGATAATATTGTACTGGAACTACAATGAACTGAACTGTTTGAAATACTACGAGTACATAATCATGACACGGCCAAACTGTGGAAGCGACTTAAAATTAAATAAGTAAAAGGTGTTTCCTTTACATATAAGCCAGAGGGAAACATTGTTCTATACTAGAACTGACCTTATATGTACGATCATCTAAAATTGTGTAATATGCTTTTGTGTTAAAAGTCCTTCGTATAACCAGTTTACTTGAATAAATGCTCAGAATTTGATTTAAGCATACCTGAATACTTGGATGCCACAGGCAGAATGTGAAGTTTAACTTCACTGACACACTATACCATAAGTGTGAACTTACTCCATAAACTGATCACTACTCCAAAGTATCTATTTAAATTCGAATAGCACAAAATATAATACTGATTGTACATGCTTGGTCCAAATGAGGTTGCTGTGGTATGCTAAACGCACAGGTTAAGCTCAGCACGGTGCACAAAGGAATACATCGGATCCGTCCAACCGCAAAATTAATTCCGTCATTAGTTGGTAATTAAATGGAGCGTCTAAATAAGCTAATCCATTTGATGTTGTACATATTATCATTCTCCTAATATAATCCAATCTGCTTGAGGCTGAATTCTGAGAAGACCGATTAGTGTGGCCTGTATTTAACAGCTTCTGTTGTACTAATCTCTTGATTAGATGTTGGTAGTAATTAACGCCCACTCTTACTCCATACTGTGCCCTGCTCGGTAACTGTTAATGATATATGAAATAAATGTTAACAGGTAAACAAATTATAAAGGAAGGGTTCGAGGTATATATTTAAATTATCGCTGGTACTTGCCAGTTAATAGAAATTAGGAAAACCATAAAAAAGGCTGTCAGTAAAGACGGTTCCGAATGGATTTCAAACACGGAATTGCGTCCAGGAGTCCATGTTTCAAAAAGCTCGAGTTGTTCCCGTACTGTGAAATTTCTGATAAGTGTAAGAGGATTATTCAATTGCAATGATCACTATAACTATATTTTATCATTTGCAAATCGGAACATAATTGTTTAATTTGCCATACAATTCTGGCGTTGTTTTCAAATTGTGACTTTATCAAAATTGTTGTAGCTAATTTTGAAGAAGGAAAATATAAAGAAAAGAAATTCATATAAAGGGTAATTTAAGGCGGGAGGTTCCCTTGAAAATCTCGGAGCCACATTTTTGGAAGGTATGGTAATTAAATATCAGCATCAGTATTTATTTATCCATAATTTCCTTTCTGTGATGTGAAAAATTTAAATTGATTTTTTATTTATGGATATTTTTAAACTTTGCAGCTCTCGACATCCCATTCTATAGTGAACGTAAAGGATGGATTAATTTTGCTCAGAGGCATCTTTATAGGATTTGAGGTACTTTCAAGCCGTAAATTGACGCCTTTACTTCCATCCTGATGGAAGCCGTTCTAAGGATGTTTACGCCCGAAGAAATCAGTCGCCTCCGCCAGGTTTGAAGCCTTGACCTCGCGAACCACAGGTTAGCATAAGACCTGCAGCTTTCCTGGCGACGAATATGTTCAAGTTGTTCTCGGGAAGCAAGCTAGGTGAAAAGACGATTAGAAATCGACGTTTCGGGAGTGTGCATCTCTCCCATCATCAGGATATTTATTAAGTGTTATAACCACAAATGAATCACTGGATATAATACAAATATAAATTAAAGAGGCTTTGGCCATTTCCTCCGAGAGGAGCACGCTTAGTCATGATGCTGGATTTCAGTTCAGCTCCTCTTGGAAATCGGTCTTAAAACAGAAATCCGTCGACTTATGAAGCACAGATCAACACAGCTTGATAATCAAGTTAAGTAGTTATGTTTCTTTTACCCAATTAATTTTCTATACTCACGCCATCTGCTGACCTGGCATTTAATTTACTGAAAACAGTCGTTTGTTCAGTAATGCGAAGTTTCATAGTGTTTTGTCTTTGAGTTTTTTCGAGGGCTTCCCCGAGTTGCCAAGCGAATCCTAGGTAGATTTAATATCCCCTGAATTTCCTGTCACTCCATTTCATCTTCACTATCATGTTACATCATCTCTCATCTGATGGTTTCTTTCAGGATAGAAGCGTCGGCGCTGTATGACAGGATGGTATAATCCTGTCATCTTCGTGGACGAGTCTCTGATCTCCCAGTCGGCCAAGTGGATCGCAATAGGAGAGATACCAGTTGTACTGAACTGCCGGGGAGTTTCAAGTGGTAAATTATAGGGACCCTGCTCTCTGCACTGTCATGACTCCTTGGAGTCGGCCGCTTTCTTGTCACCACTCGCTTCATACTTCCTCCCACTTGGGGCATCGATACAAAAGTTCAGTCTGCTTCAAACTCTATCCTATTCTGTCCTTCATATAGGACGCTTGAAGTTAACTAGTAAAACGGCGAGAATCCGACAGCAATCTAGCCACAGAGTTCTCGAATTGTATAGAAATAAAACTAATCATGAAGCACAGCAGCGTATGAGTGCGCATTTGTTTTATATTTCCTGTTATATATGTATACATATTTCTACAGATTGAGAAATTTTGGTAGTTTCGAGCACTGTTTGGACAGAGTAGAAAACTTTTGTACAACTTAGAAGTTCGGTCTTCTATTTTGCGGGTTGTATATGTTTTGGAAATTCGCACACATGTTCAGACTTTTTAAATGTTTTCAAAATTGTTTAAGAATTACTTGCATTTAGAAGAACAAAATTGTTTTCTGCTAATTGTAGCTCCAGTAGCAATAAATATAAAGCGACGGAGAAGTATCATAAAGTCTGGCAAATTGAGAGATTAATAAACAAATTCTTCATAAACCTAAGAACAAATTTTTCTGTCAGTTATACCATATTTGCATGATACCAAACATGAGCAGTTGCACTACTTTTTCTTCATTTATTACCAAATTTTTAACTAATTGATTTTGATTAGTGCTTATTGCATTTCTATGCTCTCTTAACCGACTATCAACTGATATTGAAGAGGTGCCCTGGAGATATTGATGCAAAAATACTCGTTAAAGAAACCTCCCATGAAGACAAAAGGCTTTTGAAAATTCTTTCGTTTTAACTCTCCGTGGGCCTAAACGATCTATTTGTCGACGGGCCCTTAAACCACTCACTCGCTCGGTCGCACACTCACTCACTCACTCACTCACTCACTCACTCACTCACTCACTCACTCACTCTTGCATTCTGAGAACAATTTTACTGCAATTTTTAATTCAGTGTATATTTTTGTACCTTAACCAGCAGTTGTGATAAAAATAATATTAAATATTCTGCAAAGAAACTATTAAAAAGTACCAGCATAATTTAGTTATGCTTTTATTAAATGTATTAAAGGCATTATCATCACATACTCTTACACTAATTTCATTTAAAAAGTACTTCGCGAGGTTTCTTATGGAAAATGAAAATGATAATTTGGTTTGTGATGTGAAAATATTAAACACGTAGCACTTTAAACTAAACTTATTATGGCTATTTTTAAATAGTTAGGCTTATTAAAAATTTATCCATGAAAACAGGATATTACAGTGAAAAAAAAATTTTGAAGCATATGGTTTAAAACTACCGAAATTAATGATAACATTTGATGTGTATCAAAATTTCGTTCTTGAGCTTTGCAAGACGCATACACAACGAAATTCCCAAAATATATTTGTGGTGAAATCTCATTGTACACCTTTTTTGGAGTACAATACTTCCTGTTTTACCTCTAGGTGCGTATTACAACATGAAATATATTCTAAATTAATAAGATGTGAAACGCTTACAGGAAAAGCTAATAAATGGCAATTATGTAACTGCTATTAAATAGAAATACGTGTTTCACATTAGTATTCTTTAA